>OX375829.1:10600000-10792365 GCA_947359405.1 Antitype chi
ATAACTAAGTTCGGAAGGCGGTGACATAAAATTAAAATACATAATTATCTTAAGTCATCGACTTCCGGACTTCGTTATTAAGGTTAAACAAAAAAGGTTTATAATTTTTTGCCTTTCAGTTTTTTCGGCGGTTTTTTTTTTTTGTTAAAAAAATTTATGTTATATTTTCTTGTGGCTCTAATCTACTAAGTATTCATGCTTGGCCAACTTCGGGGTACATATACCCTTTCCAATAATTTTCGTCGGTTACAAAGAGTCTACTAATTCCGAAAGTCTTGCGAATTTCAGCCGTGAAAAACTCGGATTATCAGTTCAACTATTAAGTTTTTTTAAAAAAAAATATCCTTACATAAAAACGCGAAAGTTTGTTTGTATGGATGTTTGTTACTCTTTTACGCAAAAACCACTGAACGGATTTGGATGGAATTTGGCACACAGATAGATTATATATATGATATTACATTTATAGTGCGAGCAATGTACGCCTACATAGCTCAAACTGTTTAGTTTTCCGTAGTGTTCTAGATATAGGTTTACTGGACACACTTTTTATTTTATTGTCTCTAATTTTTTCATAATGTCAATGTCATGCATACCTGTTATTTGCACGGTTACTGAAATGCCAATCTTAGATGTAAGTTTCATTTGAAATGTAAGTTACAGTGCTGTTGGTGTGCTTATTATTAATAAATAAATATTTTTTACTCAGATAGTACGTTCCCGCGGGATAATCGGGCGTAAGCTAGTTATAAATAATGTTAATTACAGGTAATAAATAAATGTCTGATTTAAAACGTATTAATATGTCACCGATATGACCTTAAATATAATATTTTACTACGTTTTTGTACAAATAATTACATCATTTTTATCAGTAGACTTGCGTGTCGTGCTCAAATACGTGTGCACAGCTGCGCGTCTTATGATTGTCAAGAATATTGAATAGAGATCATTTTCAATAATGTTTACCTATTCTGACAGACTTCAGGGACTTAAAAATAATGTTATATCCGCAACCTATTCGAAAAAGGTAGTACCTACTCAATAAATTTATAAATGACACGTCAATCATATTTTAAAAACTGGGTGAAGTTGGCATTTCCTATCTGCCTACCCTGAGAAGAAAGGTACAAACAATTTCGGAGGTCAGTCTCTTATAACTATAACCATAATCAGCTTATAATGTTCCCACTGCTGGGACACGGGCCTCCTCTCTGAGAGAGGGGTCAGAACATGTGAAGAACATGTGGATTGGTGCCTGGAATGGTCTTTTGAGGTAAGAACCACACAGATTTATTGGACCTGTCCAGTCAGTGCACGCATCTGTGTATATTCCACAATGTGAATTTAGGTGATTGCCCGGTAGGTTTAGAAAGACATGATTATTGTTGACCCTATCGCGCACAGCAAAATAGGAGACAGAAAGAGGGCTTTAATTTGACAAATTAGTAAAACGTGGGGTTTATTAAGCTGTTTCTAAAGCTTTGGCTCAGTCTTCGTCATTCTGGTAATGTATTTAACAAGTTTGCTAGTTTTCTAATCCCATCAAAAACATAAATGTGAAATGAGAGCCAAGTTGAATATTATGATTATGTCTTGGTTGTTAATTGTCTTCAACAACAAAAGAAGTGAGATGTAATGGGTGCCAAGTTCAATGGTCAGTCCTGAAATTTATTTATAAAAAAAGCCATTTATTCTACCAAATAAAAAAAATCACTTCACATATAACATAATTATCATTAAAATTGTTGTTTATAAATATTAGTTAAATTAAAAGTTATATTCGTATTGAAGTTTCGTCCTGAAATTTATTTAGAACAACATAAAATATTTTATAACAACTTAAAATATGATTTCTTCTTATAACTTTGGATAATA
Source organism: Antitype chi (assembly GCA_947359405.1). Lineage (NCBI taxonomy): Eukaryota > Metazoa > Arthropoda > Insecta > Lepidoptera > Noctuidae > Antitype > Antitype chi. The sequence goes on from OX375829.1 coordinate 10,601,879, forward strand.
TATTAAAGCCTAAGGTCTGACTTGGATTGTTCTCATATACAAATTATATTATAGCCTTCGCAAGTTCTAAAGCTGTATGTTCTTATTTTATTCTTCCGAAAATTTGGCTTTCTGGTTAAAACTAGCCATCGAATATAGGGCTCTTCCTTGACTGTTTTGGTTGGTACTTAATAATAATTCGTATATGAGAACTAGCCAAGTCAAACCTTAGGCTTCAATATATTATCTTAATTATAAGAAGAAATTATATTTTAAGTAAGTAGTCCGTAAGTCCCCGCTACCATTGCTCAATAATTCTCAATAATTTTCTTCCGTCGCAATTTCACCGGAACTTCTGCCATCTTTCTGCCCAATACCTGTACCGCAACAGACACGGCACTCGGCACCGTCGCGACTGATCGATTGCGATGTGATAATAGACAGTAGAGTTGCGACCACGCCGACTGTTGCATGTTGCATACATCACAAATTACATAGGTAGTTACAGTTTGTGGTGTGTGCAACTGTTGGCAAGCGTTTGTTTTTTGTCTAATTGTAGGGTTGTGGGGTCAGATAGGCAGTTGATCTATATTAAATACTGGTATTCAGCTGCATCTGGTTAGAATGGAAGCCGATCCAAACCAGTGCCGGATTAAGCAAGCGCGGGGCCCGTAGCAAATTCAGTTGGGGCCCTTAATCTGCTGTGGGTATATCAAGTATAAAGTGGCAAAAAAATATTGAGCACTTAAGGTGGAAGCGCCAAGGTAGCCCGCGAAATTCAAATTTTGTTACGTTTTTTGCAATTTCCAGGTCACTGTCAGGTTGTATGGTGATATCTAAATATGATTCGCGACCGTATCAAATATGGCTTTACAGAATCATAATCATTAGAATCAGCAATACATCTCTAAAAGTTCATATTACTCTAAAGAATGACTATTTCATGAAATTATGACATTTGAGGGCAATTCTAACTTATGGAGTTGTATTGCTGATTCTAATGATTATGATTCTGAAAAGCCTTATTTGATACGGTCGCGAATCATATTTAGATCACCACACAACCTGATACTGACCTGCAAATTGCAAAAAACGTAACAAAATTTGAATTTCGCGGGCTACCCTGGCTCTTCCACCTTAATATTGATATTTAGAAGTCACGATTCAAAATATTCCATTTACCATTTCATAAATTTCACTCAAAAAATGACAGTCAGGTGGAGGTTAAATACGCGGGGCCGGTTAATCCGGCACTGACCCAAAAATAGTTTTTGGATAAAGCTAGCTAGCGACTTTCACATCTTTTTTACATCGTTCTCACATATAATTATATTTTGTAACAATATAGGTAATTAAAAAGAATGTCCATCGACTTTCTTCCATTGGTACCTACGCCTGTAAATGGATTATCTAAGAAAAATAAACGATTGCAGTTGAATGCTATTTTTACTTTATAAATAACGAAATTCTGAGGTAACAAACATAAAAAAATACACTCGCCTGCATATATAAGTCTATCTAACACACAACAAGTGAATAAAACCACTTACTTTTTAGTTATTCGCGAAATAAAGAACACCATTTTGTTTTTTCTTGTAGTTTACTGCTCCAACACTTTGATTGCCTGTAACAAAACAAAATGTTATTTATTAAAATGTTATGAACAAACATCCGGCAAAGGAAAAACGGAAACACGCGGACGCCTCTTCAGACTAGTTCAGACGTCAAAGGCTCAAAACAAAGAATATTGTGTTCTTAATTAGCGGAGTAATTGCGTACAGCACACTAACAGTAGGAATGGCTTTCATTTTGACAGTGCAACAACATTCATTGCTTTATTTACGTTGTGGAGCAGACAAATTTTTCGAACCTATGAAGCAATGGATTTAACAATATCCGTCAAAATGATTTAGATTCTGATTTACGCAATTTAAGACTTTTTTTCACGGGAAGGAAAACTCTTTCTGGAAAACTATTTTATGTTGGGATGTTTTTGCGTCGTAGGCGTTCGAAATGCAAAAAAAAAAAACTAAACACGGTATCAAGTCTGTAGTACATACTAATTCCATGTAAATCTCATAGTAATTTAGCATGCTGCGATTTAAAGACTCAAATAACAAAAGCCGACTAAAACATTCCTGCCATTAATGATGTAGGTAGTACCAACAGATTCCTATTAAGAGCCTGTCAAACATCCATTTTAACCACCGACGCGCGACGCAACAAACAAAAACTCTAAAAAGTAAAAAAAAATATTTATGGGCCTTTTAAGTTGTAGGCAATATGTCGATCAAGGCATTGTTAAGTCAGTGGATGACTAAAGAAAATGCTAGGCCTCCTCTGTTTGGCGTTTTCATTGACCATCCCCCGACTTGACAATGCCTTGATTGAAATATTACTTACAACTTAAAAAGCCAATAAATTATAGCCAATATTTTTTAACTTTTTAGAGTTTTTGTTCGGGACGGGGGTTTAAAAAAAAAAAAATATCTTTTACTTCCTGCTTTTTAAAGTTAATGTCTCGCTTAAATCTGCGCAGCGTTGCATATGTTTCCCACAGTGAAGGTTGTTACTAATTTATCCTCATTCCTCGTCCTGATCAGCATTTATCTATAACCTATTCATTGAGACCTTTTTAATGAGCCCAAACACGATACTTCTGCTGTTTGTTGGTGAGTAACTTGGGTATCCTGGAAATTCCAGGTGATGCTCCAGCAACAGTTCAAGGTTACTTTGTTCGTCTAATATCATTGAAGTAATAGAATACCAAATTTCGACTCGGTCAGGCCCGTGGAAGATGCATGCACAAAAAACCAGAAAAGAGCCTGATAATTTTCAAACGGCTGAACCGATTAGACATGTTTAATCAAAATCTGTTCAGCCGTTTGAAAATTATCTCTAAAAACTAAACCCCTTAGCGGAAAACATGGGGGAGAATTAAACCCACAGACAATAGCCGCTAGCTATAAATATAATATCAAAGCAAAAAGTCAGTACCCCTAATTAAGTGTCTGTCAGTCAGCTTGTCTAGTACTTATTTTTTTCTGATAATTTTCTCGGCTAGACTTTATGGGTCAATAACTTCTTTTAAATAAATATTTCAGCTAGGTTTGAACTTGAGAAGGACGTAAGGATCTTTATTTAGGAGAATTACTACTGGTTTGTGGCTAAGTAATATAAGTCGCGCGGGTAGATCGATCAGGTTAAGCTGCGCTTGCCGCAGTTGGTCCGTAGATGGGTGACCATCTTTACATACCAAGACCCCTCTGTGCCTCGGTTGGTCCCTGCTGTAATTTGTGGATCAATGACAGTCGTTACGGGTCCTCAGTAACCCGAAAGTCTGTCAACCAGTCTTACCAACGGGTATCGTATTACCCAGTAACTGGGTTATGGAGGTCAGATAGGCAATCGCTCTATGTAAAATGCTGGTATTCATCTGCAACCTGTTAGACTGGAAGTCGACCCCAGTCAGAACCTAACTTGTTGGACTATTGGGAGAGAGAGAGAGAGAGAGAGAGAGATTGTTGAGATTGGGAAAAGGCTAGGCAGATAGATAGTAGGTGCTAGGTGGTAGTATTTCAAAACTTACTATACATACATAAACTCACGCCTTCGTCCCATGGTACACAGAAATTAAGGAACGCCACCTGCTACAATTTTATCTGCGTATAATACTAAGTTAAGTAGGTATATCTAGGTACTAATAGTTATATCACCTGTGAAGAAAGCGTCAGTACAATTATAGATTTGGCAATTCATCGGTTCTTTATTTAAAACGGAATGCTGTTACAAACGACTGCACTGTCGTCTTGTCGCTGGCCGGTTGTTTTTTTTTAACCGAATAATAAAATTATGATTATTGGCAACGGCAAAACCATTATGACCTGGAACCTAGTTAATTTGAAATTCTCAAATGAAAGTGTATGTAATTGCCCTAAGGCTGGTCCCATATTACTACAGGATAGAACAGAAGCAGCGGAAGGTCTATTTCCTCGGAGTCCGATGGGCTTCCTGAATACGGGGCTTTTAGCTACTTTGTATGTGTTTATTTTATGTATCTGTTTTTTGTAATGTGCGTTTTGTTTGTACAGAATAAACATATTTTGTTTTTTCTTTCTTTTTTCAATCATGAAAATATTAAGCCATCGATTGAAAATATATATGAAGGTATTATAACCTATCAGAGGCGAGGTGCAAAACTTTGCCGAGCTCGATTCGCTTTCTCTTGCAGTTTACTTAAAATGTTTCTGCAATAGTCGATGTAACTCCTATTTCTGTATCAACGAATGATCAAAAGATAACTGTTCTAACTGACTGATGGATGCATGTGGGTACCTGAGGTTATCTGAGGGATGCCTCTGATGTATTGATTACTGGATTTTGACTATGTCTGCATTGAAATTTTGGTAGAGTATGAGTCTCAGAATCAAGTAGGTTTTTGGGTTCCGTACCCAAATGGTAAAACGGGACCCTATTACTAAGACTCCGCTGTCCGTCCGTCTGTCTGTCCGTCTGTCACCAGGCTGTATCTCATGAACCGTGATAGTTCTAGACCGTTGACATTTTCACAGATGATGTATTTTTGTTGCCGCTATAACAACAAATACTAAAAACAGAATAAAATAAATATTTAAGGGGGCTCCCATACAACAAACGTAATTTTTTTGCACGTTTTTGCTCGGTATTGATAACAGTAACAGGTAGACGCTTGAAATATTCACAGAATATTTAGTTATATAATCTGTTGTAATAAATTCGAATAATAAATGAGTAAGCATTGTCGTAAAAATGCAAATTAAATCGTATAAAATTAGATATTAACTATTTAATAATACATAATCGATCACTGGATACAGTTTGGCATGTGGAATTTTATGGTATATTTTTAGTTATAATTATAATTGTTATTGAAGGAATAAACTGGTTTTAAAGATAATTAAGAGGTGACTTTGATGATTTTTTTGATGCATTAAAGTATGTTTAATTATGTTTTGAGTTCCATCATTCTATGCAAAGAACTTGAAAATATCATATATTTTTTTTGCTTTCAGAATTATTTACGGTTAAATAGATACACTGGTTTAAAAAAACACCTTTCTGAGCGTTTTCAAGAAATCACTGCCTTAATGTAACTTAACGCCTTATTTCCCCCAAAGTTTAGGGAGAGTGGGTCTACCTCAGGCGATTCCACGTTTCGCCTACAAATAAAACAATGGAATAAATAAGTAATAGGATATAACTATCGACTTTGCGTGAATAGAGGAAGACGCTGGAAGTCGTGAAAAGTTTCTCCATTGAAAATGGAGAATTCAGTGCCACGCACAATGATCCATCTGAAGGACTCAGTGCGGAAACCAATCCGTCCAATATAGAAGGGAGGATCCGCCGACACGACGCGTGTTGGTTCTGGCGGGCGTAGCTTCCTGCCAGTGAAAGAATTCTCGAAATCATAAATCTTCATTTATCGCAAAATCAATAATACATGCAATAGGTAATAGAAAGCACAATCTGAGATAGATAAAGGTATCTAAGATAGGAGGATACTGTATTACAGATCACCCGGCTATCGGATCAGATCTATATTTGCACTACCTACTTGAAGAGATTACCTCCTACACACATACTTCTACTAACTTTAATAGTACCTACTTAGTGCAGACAAGCCAATCCTCCGTGGTATTACCCATAGGCAAAAATTACTTCCATCCCCTATTTTTAAACCCATTAGGGATGAATTTTGAAAATCTTCCTGGTGCTCACCGCTCATTATGTACAAACAATTCATGTTTCAGGCTGTGCGAAAATTGTCAGCGAATTTTAGAGGTTACCTCCATACATCAGTAGATTAAGTATCCATATTCATAAACGCTTTATAAAGTTAAGTAATGATTAGCTACTGTTTATTCATACAATTTTGACGTTTAAACGTCTCATAACTTTAAGCAAAATTTATAAATAAGGGTGTTGATGTTTAGTAGGTATGTATGAATGAACGCAACACTATTACCGGTTAAAGGGAACGCCCTTCATTGAATAGGTAAATACAATTCGCGCGGTAAACTCTGTTAGCGCGATGCAGGATTCTATATCATCAGTGGCGCCATCTATCCCGCGTCATGCGTGCTACGGACTTGTTTTTGTGAATATAGATGTCGCTACACGACTACCTCGTTGGTGTTATGGGACGCTAGAGGACTTCTGAGCATGTGGTTCTGGGTTGAATCCACAGGTCGCGCAGTATTATCTTAGGAAATTTATAGTATGACAAATCTAGACAAAATGAAACTGGTTGCTAATTGAATTGTATAATTCATTATATTTATGACATTGATTTACACTCAGTGATTACTTTAACTCACACACTGACTCATTACTTGATAATAATAGGTCTTTACCTATGAAATTGCCGTTTTGTATGAAAAAATTTAAACGATTTTTTTTCATGTATTTTTTATTTGTATTAATCGAAGTAATCACCCATGCAATCAATGCATCTTTGCCATCGCAGTGGCAGTTTACTGATGCCCTTCTTAAAGAAATCAGCTGGACGGGAGGCAACAAATTCTTCAAAGGCATTTTGTACTGCCTCTCGGGTATTGAATTTTTTTCCCGCCAAGAAGTTATCCAAATTCTGGAAAAAGTAGTAGTCTGTAGGCGCAAGGTCTGGTGAGTAGGGTGGATGACGGAGAGCTTCCAACCCCAGTTCTTGCAACTTGGAGACCGTCTGCTGTGCAGTATGAGATCGCGCGTTGTCGTGCAGGAGCAGCGGAGACGAGCGATTGACCAATGCTGGTTGGAGATGTGCCAGCTTCTCCATCATTGTGTTCAGTTCTTCACAGTACACATCTGCAGTAATGCTCACCCCGTTTGGTAAGAAGCTGTGATGAATCACACCGGCGCTAGACCACCAAACAGTGACCATCACTTTTCTAGGGGTAAGTTTTCGTTTAGGGCATTGTTTAGGTGCTGAACCAGGATCCAACCAACTTGCTGAGCGCTTGCGGTTATCAAACAGAATCCATTTTTCATCGCAGGTAACAATGCGGTTCAAAATTCCTTCATTTGTGTGTCTGTTGAGCAGTGCAAGGCACGTCTCGACGCGTACTTCGCGCTGACGATCATTGAGTTCGTGGGGCACCCATTTGTCAAGCTTTTTTACCTTGCCAATTTGACGCAAATGGACCAATATTGTTTTGACGCTAACGTCGAAAGCTGCTGCTAATTCAGCCGTAGATTGTGTATCATCAGCTTCCACAATCGCCTTTAATTCGTCATTGTCGACCAAAGTCTTCGGACGACCGCGAGGTTCATTTTTCAGGTCGAAATTTCCAGAACGGAAGCGAGCAAACCAATAACAGGTGGTGCGTTGGTTTGTAGTGTTAGCTCCGTAAACGTCGTTGATGTTGCGTGCCGCTTGTGCCGCGTTGCTGCCACGACGGTACTCATATTCCATAATTACTCGAATTTTTAACGTATCCATGATGACGAAAAAGATTGAAATGCGATGAAAATGTAACACTAATCAATAAACAAATGACTACTTTTGGAAAAAAAAATCCATGTTTTTAAAATAAAATTAATTTGAAATTAGAATTCTTACCCAAACAAAAATTATTTTGATTTGAAATGGCCAGTACTGCAAAACGGCAATTTCATAGGTAAAGACCTAATATTCTTGGAAAATCGTATAGGTACTTAATTACTTTTACAATGTTTGTAAATGTGTGAGCACCATGTATCTATCATAGAATTAATTTAAGTATCTGTATTGCTTCAATTTGATTCTTTTTCGTATTTTGGTATGGTAATTTTATTCTGGGTGCATCGTTTTCACACATAATCAATCAATAATGAATGTACCTACTATGTTAAATATTGTACTTAAAACATTTTAAAAGAGTAACGGTGGAGTTGCTTGCCCATTCTTCTGCATACGAAACTACATTTTTAAAGGGGCGACTAGAATCAGTTCTATTTTAATGTAAATGTTGACATTCAAAAGTGCCTTTTAAGTGCCTATTGGAAACTTTGACTTTATGAGCCCGTTTAACTGTGCCAATACATTTTTGACATTTCCATCCTCATGATCGTTGATAAAAAGTCACTTTGTCTTGACCCTGTCGTTAATCTTATTATATCATAAATTCTCTCAGAGCAACAAGATGAACCAGCCGAAAATAAAAAATAAAACTAGTCTGGGGGGTTTACGATTCAAAATATAACAAAAACCTGATTTTTAATGCTAAAATAATTTGATAACGTGAACACGGAAATCATTATACCTAGTGTTAAAAATGTCACGACTGGTCATCAACTTTAAAAGGTTATGTTTATTTTTGACATGTTTATAAAATAATTTAATACTAAATACATTTTATGTTCATTTGTGTAGAGATTTGCTTAAAGTGGATGCACTAAGGCAGCTGGAGAATTTAATTTTTTTTCTTTCAATTTTCAACAAACCCTTAGGTACAACCCGCAAATTGTAAAACCCGTAACAAAATTTGAATTTCGCGGGCTAATCTTGACGTTTTCTCCGTTAGTGAAACTACCTACTTAGCATCTCATTACATTAATATTTGCATGCCGAATATTGGCAATTTGAATAGATCGCAAAGGGTAATGTTTTATACGGGAACAGTTTTTAATCAGTGCGCAAACTTTAACCATGAATTCAGCATACCATTCTAGACACCCCAGCGCAGAATTTTTCGTTGGTTATACAAAAAAAAATATCAGCTGTTCCATACATTTTGACCGCGTAGTTATTGCACTTTTCCATGAAACAGCTGATTTTTTTTTGTATAACCGACGAAAAATTTCTGCGCTGGGGGGTCTAGAATGATAATTATGCTGAATTCATGGTTACAGTTTGCGCATTGGATAAAAACTTTTCCTGTATAGGCTTTGGGATTCCCCATCACAGTCAGCGACGGGTCCTGTGCTGCCCGCATCCTGGATTCCCGTGACCTAGTGAAGGTTAAGATCATGGGTAGGCCTTGAAAATTATAACAATGTGTGAACGAAACTATAATAAAATACATAACATCACGCTTAAACTGTATTCTTCCGAAGGGATAGGCAGCGGTGTACCGACTTAGCACACCCAAATTTCGTCAATTAGGTATGTTTAACTGTGATATTATTATAATTGGGGTCGAGCCTGCCCATCAATTGGGCACGAATGCAGACTCTGAGAAATTCCTAATGGAAAAAACCCAATAACACCTGGCCTGAACTGGGAACACAACCGAAGACCTTATGCTCAGCACCAGCGTTGGGGACCATTAGACCAACGAGGATTTTTTAGATAAAAAAAAATAATCATCAAAATCGGTTCACCCAGTTGAAAGTTCAGGGGGCCAATTCTACTAATTTGCAACGTTACACGTTCTATTGTGTTTCCACAACAGTTCGATTTCGATCGCCGTTCGATAGTTACATAAAAAGTCATTCTACTATTTCATAAGCAAAATGGAAACTAAACTTAAAACGAATTGCAACTGAACTGTAGCGGGAACACAGCGGGTAACCCGCGTTACCAACATGCCAAAATAATATGTTTTATTAATACCACAAAGAAAAAAGTTGAATCTAAAAATGTTACTAAACACGAATATGTTGCACTAAAACTATTTTCTATAATTAAAAAGACATAATGATCATAATTTTATCATTAACTTTGTCCTATAGTAAACGTCACGCTCATGTTCGATTTTGTTAGTAGAATAGGTTTTGACATTGTTTCAATCGATCGTTGGCGTAACTAAAACGTAACCGCAGCTGTGTCGCAGCTGGACCGTTGTTCATTTTAGTAGAATGCGAAAACGCTTAAAAGTGGTGATTCGGTTGCGGTTCTATTGCGTTTTTTTAACAAATTTGTTAGTAGAATCGGCCCCCTGAGCTAACAAACTTAAAAAAAAAAAACAAATACATTCGAATTGATATCCTCCTCCTTTTTTCGGTTAAAAACAGTTGGTTGCTGATATATTTTGCTCTACGCTCGACATTCAACAAAATATACATTAAGTATTATCTTATCAAAACATTACGTTTCATAAATATTTCTTCCGCATCTTCACTTATTATTTGAGCACGGAGGAAAATATCATCTATGACGTTAGAAGTCGGCTGTTTACACTTGCAGTCAAAAATTACGCATTGGTGAATTGTTATCAAAAACAAATAGACATTAGACCTTGGTGCTTCAAGAATCTGATGACGAGTTCGGATGATAAAAATCATGTTGCTTTTGGCCATGATTTTCAAGGTTAGGCTCAAGACTAAAAATATTTTGATTTAGATTATTATTTATTTATTTATATATGCTTTATTGTACACCAGAAAATACATAACAAAAATAAAACATTTAAAAACTAAAACATGCTTTCTGCGATCTCTTCCAGGCAACCTTGGAATGGACAGTGATTGTGTGGACATAAAAATGGGGTAGTAATTGGTGGTTATTATTAGTTATAGGTACGTACTTAATCTGTTTTGATAGTTCCAGGGAGAATTTTGAAAAAAATTGTTTCTATATGGTATTGTATTAAGTCTACTTCAGTTTTGCTTGCATCTTCGCATCATCTTAAAATTTCGAAACCTACATATAGGGTTATCTTAAACTGTAGGACTAGTGGACATATTTTACCTATCCATAAAATCCATAATGCAGAAGTACCTCTGTTTGTCTGTGTGTTACTTTTTTACGCCTAAACCGATGTTTATGAAATTTTACATATATGTTGCCTGGGACCCGGAGAAGGATACGCGCAGTGGCGTAAGTAGGGTGGGGCAGGCAGCGCAAGAGCCCTGGGCCTCAAGTCTGCTATTACAATAGTGTCAGAATGGTCTATCATTGATTTCATAATTGTTGATTTTGACAAGTTTGGTAATCTACTAACAAAATGGCGTCATTATGACTTTCCAATGGTCAGCCACTGACACTCCATTGAAAGAAATGGCATTTATTGGTAATCTCGTACATCATGACCAATGAATGACTGACCTAATTTACGAACTTCCTACTACTTTAGATTGCATAAAACACTAATAAATAACATGTAAAAATATATATAAATGAAATCTGGCATGAATAAATGTTCAAATTTAGTGGTATTTTTTCGAAAAACATTTCTACTAACGAGTTTTATAATAATGGCAATACGAAAATGCCATTATGACACAATTCTATTACGAGACCATTGACTGACCAATGATCGACCATAATGAATTTAGCAGATTACGAACTTTTAGCAAAATGACAAATGAATGACAATGGGATCGTGTTGGAATGACGAATTTATAAAAATAGCAGACTAAGGCCCCTGGGCCTCAAGTCTGCTATTACAATAGTGTCAGAATGGTCTATCATTGATTTCATAATTGTTGATTTTGACAAGTTTGGTAATCTACTAATAAAATGGCGTCATTATGACTTTCCAATGGGCAGCCACTGACACTCCATTGAAAGAAATGGCATTTATTGGTAATCTCGTACTTAATGACAAATGAATGACTAGGCGGTGATCTGTTAAAATTTTGACAGTTCCTTTGATTAGTGACCTACCATTAGAACGTCATTGTGCAGTCATTGCTTTTAATTCTTTACGAATATACGATACTCAAACGATAATGCCATTATAACACAATTCTATTACGACACCATTGACCGACCAATGATCGACCATTATGAATTTAGCAGATTACGAACTTTTAGCAAAATGACAAATGAATGACAATGGGATCGTGTTGGAATGACGAATTTATAAAAATAGCAGACTAAGGCCCCTGGGCGCCTGTTGAAGGGCGGCGCAAAAAGTCAACAATAAAAAAAAAACTTCAAGAAACCATTTCATACTGTTACCTACATCTAAGAAATCTGTCTCTCTCCATGTTTTCGTCGGTCTTCAGCCAGTGTACTATACTAACTACTTAATTCTAAAATACTCAAATCTATTGTAGTCCATTTTGGCGTGATTCGGAAACAAATGAACGACTGAATAGAATTCTAGACTTCTGCATATTATCTGCCTGATGCTGACGCATAGATGATTTATTGATAAACAAAAACAACGCGTCTAAATATTCTAGATCGTTTCTTATAATTATCAATTAAAATAATAACCAACAAATTAGTAAGTATTGAACCTTTTCACCCGGATTTAAACACAGATAACTTTGTACAGTCAATTAGTGCTTATTATATTTTAATGAGTTTTTCTCGCATTTTCTTATCAGCGTTCATGGAATATTTGCGATTTATTTCTATTTTAAACTCGGGGGCACGTTTATAAACGACTAATTTCTTGATAAGTAGCGACCCGCCTCTGCTACGTAAGAACAAAACATCAAGGTTTCTTTATTATTATGTGGTTTTATATTAATATAATATTATACTTAAAAGCTTTCCGGATTAAATTTACATTTTGAAAACCGCATCAGAATCCGTTGTGTAGTGTAGAAGGACAACGCAGTCACACAGACACGTAAGAAAATTTGAATTTACCTTAATCTAGCAAAGTCTCTAAGCAAGAATGAAATTTACGGCGCGGCGACCTACAAAGATTTTCTTTACCATCCAGAAATTGTGAAAACTAAGAAATATTTTTAAAACCAAAGTGCCCGATTATAAATAAACCAACTTATCTACCCTGTGTTTCTATTTTCTCATTTTAATAGAATTTACACATGAAAAATGGGTGAAAATTCTATGAATTTTCTAGATTTTTCATTTCATCATCTAATATTGGAAAATTTATGAGCTCCCGATGTCCTATGAGAACTATTCACTGTAGAAGCACTCAGGTACCACTAGGCTGGTACTTCTCCGGTACTTTAGTGATAATATGGTACCCTAGAGAGTACCAACACACGGGTTTTGCATCGGTAGATAATGTACTTTGAATGCTTCTAAAAGGTGTCATAGACAAGATAATAAAGAGTGGGTTGTCTATGGTATAAAAATAAATGGAAAAATATTACGTGTAGACGCCGCGTTGACGGCGAGGTTTTGTTTTAACAAAATAAATATTAAGACAATAGTTAATTACCTTATGTTTACATAAACTGTAACTACGACCGTAGGGACCTATTTACCATGTTTTGTAAAACCATACAGATGCTCTATTGTAATGTTACTGTCATATTGTTTTAAAACGGTCAAGGTGTCGGTAAGGTGTACATATTCAGAATAATTTTATTGGATTTACGGTTTGTCATGGAATTTGCGATAAAAAAAATTATTGCACTTTTTCACCGACATTATACATATCAGTATAAGGACCAGTAACAAAAAGCTTGTTTTATCCAATCCATGAGAATAAATTAAGTTTGCGCACTGGTTCAAATTTTATCCTGTATAGTATACAGGATAAAATTTAGTAGTAGTAGTAGTAAGTATACAGTGTATACTATACAACGTGTAACATAATTAACGCAAGATCTCATACACCCCAATTAGAGTATTGACTTAAAAGTATAATACAATGACCAAAACTAATTTATTGTTAAGCTAACTGTTTTTTTTAAGAAAACCGAGTTGACGCTAGCACAACTTTATGCATTTAGAATTGAGTCTTATTACGTTGACATAAGATTGTATTTTCTTTGAAATCATCGGCGGTAGGTGTGGCAAAATACATAATTTTTAAAATATCCATGTTAAAAGTTACTAAAATCGATTCAGTAATCAATTAGGAACAAACTACTTTCAGGTCTTGCGTCTATTCTGTTACACCTTGTTTAACAATGGCTATTGTCATCTTTCTTTTCGTAACTTTGAAATAATCTTACGCAACATCACGACACTTCTACAAATTCCAAAGACAATCAGAACGGGTTATTGTAAACTTGCCATAATGAAAATTTGCCACAAGTAAAAATTATAGTAAACTCGCCACAGTCTTATCTGTCTCACGAAAACTTGCCACAGCTTTAAAAGTACCGATAGCAAACGAAGTAGTAGTGTTTAATAATACATACTAGTGTACTGAGTAGTAGTGTTTATATACATATATGTACCAGTAATCTAAGTTCTTATGCCTAATAAAGAAGAAAGGTCTTATTTACGTTTATTTTCATTAATAAAGCAGAATTTACCAAATTGAAAACCACAAACAATGGTCGTAGATTTTGAAGTCGCCGTTATAAATGCGATCAAAATAGCATTTCCAGAGATACAGCTGCAAGGTTGTAACTTTCATTTCATACAAGCACTGGCAAAAAATGCACATGCCTGACACTACCACCTAATGAAGCTACCAACAAATTTAATGATTATTTTGTAACGCAATGGCTAGAAAACAGTCGTTTAGAAAATATTTGGAATGTCCACGGAGTTCGCCACAAAACCATTAATTCTGCAGAAGCATGGCATAAACGCCTTAATAATAACATGGGAAAAAAGAAACCTAATTTACTTCATTTTCTTGACGTCCTAAAAAAAGAAGCCGAGTATATGAATTGGAAATTAAAAAGAATAAGTTTTAAAATACCGCTTAATATGAGAACGTGTCGGTCAATTGCATACGATAAAAAATTAAAAGCCATCGCTGACAATTATGATAATATGCCTCTAGCAGAAGTAATGGTCAGAGTGTCGTCTTGGGGGCACTATGAAAAAAACACTTAGAAAAATTTCGCGACCAATTTCAAGGTAGCGCTCGCCGGCCGCTGCCGCGGCACCGCTCGCTACGCTCGCTCGGCTCGCGCGTAGTTGGTCACAGTTCTAACCTAACCTATGGATATCTTTGCAGGTACACACCGCTATAAATAAAATTAAAGAAGACGCTTTAATTAATAAAAACAAAAATCCAATTCATATAATTAGTGACTGCGAAGCAAGCGCTCCCTCAAGTAAGGTACAACGACACTCTGGCCAAAAAACCAAATTTTTCGAAGTCCTCGCTCCATAGTGCCCCTAAGGCTACACTCCAACCGAAGTTATAGCAAAAATAGCTGCATTGCAACAATTGTAATAATATGCCAATTGATTACATAATACTGATGTACAATTTTATCAATACTGTGATCTTAAACTAAATAGTGTGTTTTCTTCATATAGTAATAGTAAGTTTGACTGTGATTTTTAATGAAACCAAAGTTAGATATTTTAAACTTATATGTCAGACCTGTTAAATAATACTGTGATTTTTTTAACTATACAGGGTGAAATTGAAAACATGCGACAAACCGAAATGGGAGATTGTACTCATCATTATGAACAACTTTTACTAAGGGAACAATGACGCAATCCCGAAAAAAAAACATCTGTTCCCTACATTTATGTTCGCATAACTCGTCAAAATGTAGGGAACAGCTGCTTTTTTTTTTGCGATTGCATCTTTGGTCCCTCAATAAAAGTTGTTCATAATGATGAGTACAATCTCCCATTTCGGTTTGTCGCATGTTTTCAATTTCACCCTGTATAATGATTTTACCTTATATTTTAACTGTGTTTAAAGATAAACGTCTCTACATTTTATATTATGTAGTTGTAAGTTTGATTGTGTAGTACAAAATGCTGTGATTTGTAACTAAGCCAAAGTTAGTTATTTTCGTTAGTAATTTCTATTTTAAAACATAGTTAAACCTTTTTAAATCTATGATTTATCCAATTAAACTGGTCTATCTATCTATTTAATCACGCCTTTTACTTTCAATTAAACTGATTATTACATAAAATCGTTCTTCTTTTTCTTTATTCTGAAACTACATTACTTTTACTAAACACTAATGTAGAACGAATATCGTTTTGCTGTCGGTACATTTAAAACAAGTTTGACGTACCTGTGACGAGTTTACTATACCTGTTGTGAATTATTTTGTCACTGTGGCAAGTTAACCAATATTTTTAAATGTGGCGAATTTTCGTTGTGGTGAGTTTACAATAACCCATCAGAACGCCCCTTGATAATAGAGCTGCAGCATTGTCAACAAGTAACTACGTCACAACGGCCAGTGTTATCAATGTGTGGCTTCTCGGCTCAATTACATCATGCTGTTGTGTTGTTATCACGTTGACTTCGTACTCGGGGCGCTAGGAGGCTCGCCCTATTGACTATAATGACAAATGTATGTATTCGAGTTGGTTGTTTTTGTGGAAAACTTGGAGAATTGTATGTAAAATGAGTTTATCTGTTTTTACCCGACTGCGCTAGAAGGAGGGTTATGTTTTTCGAGTGTTTGTTTGTAGGTATGTGTGTATGTGGATTTCTTTGTCGCGCTCTGTAGCATAAGCGGCTTGATGGATTTTAGCTTGAGAGGCGTCGTTAGATTCGTTTCAATTGTGAGAGTGACACTGGGTAGGTATATTAAACTTATGCAAATTTATATAGCCAATTTTTGGCGCCATACTTCATGTGTGTAAGTACATACTAACAAGCACCCTAATTGCGTAAAACAGTATCAATCAGAATCTGAACCACTTTGAAGGATAATGCTCATACATTGCTTCATATGTTCAAACGAAATATCGTTCAACAACGTAAATAACGCAATGAATGTTGTTGAACTGTCAAAATGAAAGCCATTCTACTGTTAAGTAGTGTGTTACGCAATTACCCTGCAGCCTGCAGCAGAAATGGGTTTCTTTTTGACAGTTCAACATTATACATTGCGTTATTTACATAGTTGAGTTGAGGAGACAAATTTTTCAAACATGTGAAGCAATGGATTAGCAACATCCTTCAAAATTATTCAGATTGATAGTAAGTATATAATTTAGGTTAGTTAATAATTTTTAAACATCTCTCATATCACCACGCCTATATTCCCCGAATGATTAGGCAGAGGTTTAAAAAGCGATTTTACAAATGACTAAAAACTACTTGATAAAATCATAGTACCAATCAAATAGGTATGGAAGTTTTTCTTGACATGATATCTATTAGAACATATTTTTGCGTGTTCCAGCTAATAACAGGTCCTCCTAAAAGGAATTATCTGAAACCAGTTCCGTAAAGTCTCCTCGCTAAGGCGTCTTTACGTTACCAACCAACGCCTGCGCAGTTCATCATTCGACCTATTGGAAAACCTGATTGTCACGTTAGGCACTTGTCCCACCCTACCGCGCACCGGCGATTGACGAGAAGAGTGATCTGATGAGTGATGAGTAGTACAGCTAGTTACGGCGAGTAACGAGTAGCGAGTGCGTGACGGTGACGATGAAAATTAGAATTAAGTATAGTACCGAATTATGTATAAGTAATTAATTATACCAAGTACTAACTATGGAAGAAAAATACACTTTACGAGGGAGCAAAACTGTTTAATGACCCCCTGATGATGTAACCAATAGTGACACCATAAATACATTTAAAAAAACCCTAGATGACCACGTTAGAAAAGAACACTACCTAACAATACCGATTGTCACCTTGAACTCCTAATTTTCTTTTTGTGAACACAGAAATTCGCACTTACTTTTAATTATAATCTAACTTTTCTCACTATGTTAAGTAAATTGTAGCGCTCTTTTTTGAAGTGAAAATTTCTTTAGGCGCGTTGGGCATTTTTTGAGATGGGATAAAACAATTGAACTCGTGACACCGTTGCCGCCACCTCTGTTTTTTAGTAGAGGTATTTCAATAAAGATAGGTCCAGAACTAATATATTCTAACTGGAATTATGAAAATCGGATAACCCGTTTAGTAGATATGACCAAAATTATGAATAATGTGAAATCCTGTATTGACGATTCAAAAAATACACACGTAATTGTTCAAGTTTTCACTTCTGGCGGCACTCCCGCACCCTAATTGCGTAACTCACGATTCATCATAATTTGTTTAGTTTTGAAAAAGATGGCTAAGCCATTGTTTCATATGTTCGAAAAATGTGTCTGCCCAACAACGTAAATAACGCAGTGAATATTGTTGAACTATCAAAATGAAACCGATTATGATTAATCGCGTGTTACGCAATTAGGGTGCGGGGTGTGCCACTGTTTTTTTTTTTTTTGAGTAATAAATGTCTTTAAGCCGAAATAAAAGCAATAATTGTTGACTGAAAATGAAAGAAAATGTTATGAGGAAAACCGGGGATTTATGTATAACAATCACGTCTTGGTTCCCTGAAGGGTGAGGCAGAGGTGTACCAATACATAAGTCCTAGCAGTAGTGCTGACCATGAGATCTTGGGTTTGATTCCCAGCAGGCTTAGCACGAGCACCGATTTGTCGATGGAAGAATAGACATGACTATTAACTAAATGATGTACAATAAGAGAAGATATCTATGTTTTTCTATATTAATTATCACAGAAATGCGTTCTAAACGAATCATGATTTTGTAGATATACTTTGTATAGTATATACTTTGTGGCCGTCGAGTAGAAAGTTTGTTGCCAGTGTGATTTCGACAGTTTCTTCTGAAATAGTCTACATTTATAAGGACCTAGACAAAGATCGTCAAAAACGAAAGACTAAATCACAGATTGTAGAAGGATATCTACGCGCGTGATGTTACATTGTGTTATAAAAAAGGCAATCCATCACAATTAAACTCATGTTGAGTATTGAAGAACTGTTAGTTCCTGTTGTAAGTGATTTAGAGAAGGGAAGATGTAACTAGCTTGCTGTCAAAGAAAATTGAAACAAATTGTACTGAGGATAATGTTCCTTTTTGAAGGAGTTCTCTAGGTTCATTTATGTATTATTTTGGTACACTAACTGCAAGTTTCTTCATCAAAAATAATAGCCAAAGTAACGTCACATACTCAAAGTTACGGTTAAATTTATTTTTTCACAAGTTTATGTGTTGTGTATGTGTTGTTTTAACTACTTATTACTTTTGCCTCTAACTTTTACTGCTCATTACTAATGATTACTTTAGTTGTTGATGAAGCAACTGGCCGGTACTGGCCATAGATATATATACATTTGTTACATTGAAGTCGCTTTTGGTGTCTGTCTATGTGACCGCAATGTTCTTCTAGACTACGAAAAGGATTTTGATGCAGTTTTTAACATCATTTAGACCCGAGTTCACCAGCTACAACATAATCATTGATTACGTAACCGTCCTATTAGCATTAAACATATGTTTAAACAAACCGCGTTTTTTTCGAACAGAACCGAACGTTTTTGAATGAGTGAGTCGAAAATGACCGAATGATCGAATGGTTTAACATTATTTTGTGAAAGACGTTACGACAAATGCCGAAAAAAATTATTACCAACATGTAGCTTGGTAAACCTGCCCATTGTAGGCCCATCCAGCCTTTCTGCAAACACCCTCAGAATGCTGTTACTGGTTCCCCTCATTCGGGATATTTCTGAGGCAACTTTCTTCCGCAAAGTAGTCGTCAGTGTGCGCATCAGCGAACATACCTGACGCATTACAGTAAGGTGGAAGTCTCAACAGCGCCCTGAAGGAATTTTTGTATTGAATGCGCAGGGCATTGGCTGGGGCAGGGCTTGGCATACCTAGGCCAAGCCCTGCAATTTATATTGTTAGTAACTAATAATATAAATGCGAAAGTAACTCTGTCTGTCTGTCTGTTCCTCTTTCACGCCTTAACCGCTGAACCGATCGTCATGAAATTTGGCAGAGATATAGCCTGGGATATGGAGAAGGACATAGGCTACTTTTTTACGCGATAGCCGACATCCACGTGGGCGGAGCAACGGGCAAAAGCTAGTATGTTTAATTCGAAAGTAACTGTCTGTGTTACTTTTTCGCGCCTAAACCACGGTACGGTTTTCGATAAAATTTGGCACGGAGATAGATGGCTTTCTGGGGAAGGACTATGGCTACTTTTGTCCCGTGAGGTAATATCCATCATACACGTGGGCGAAGCCGCGGGCTGAAGCAAGTATTAAGTATTTAAAACAAAGATAAAATAAGACTGCTAGTATATCTATGTATTAGGTTTACTGGAAGAAGCCGTGTGTATTCAGTTTTGTTTGTTGGTTGATAGTGTTGTGTAGGTATTCTTTGAATGTTGGTAATTAATAGTTAATTCATAATTAATCTTTCATCAGCGAGTGTATCAGCGAACCGAATATCCACTGGTGACTGGGCATTCGGTTCGCTGATATACCGAATAATGACGATGTATCTCTACCGTTAAAATATTTTTTGAACTGCACTTTATTATCAACGTTCTTTGCCTAGGTTATAAATTCGAAACGGGTAAACAAAACATCCGACTTCCTAGTTTTTTACACGCTTTATATTAGCTTCACTTGTATGTTTGTTTGTAACCGACTCCTTTGGACGCTATTTTGACCCACTTTAAACGGTCAGATTTCATTGAAACTTTGTAGACTTATCGAGGACCGATGACTATTCAATCATTTTTTTAAAAAAGGAGAAAAATGAAAAAATTAATAAAAAAATATCACGTTTTTGTAGTTAGCATAACTAAAAAATAGAATTTTTCACTTTTTAGTTATGGTAGGTACTATTGGCCAGGTAAACAACAGTGTCAGGAAGTAAGTAGGTATTAGAACATCATCACGATACACAAAGTGGATTTAAATACGTATAATATCAAAGTTAACGCAATAACTAAACTGTCCAAGAAAGTCAATAAAATATGGGACCACCCCTGACCTACATAGGTATTAAACACTAAACTTCCTCTCAAAAGTTATTTAGAAATTGTAAACGCAATGTAAATCCGCATAAAGTTATGAAGAATTTAACGTACAATTTATATTTACAGAGGCAGGAAGTTCTATTTTCAGAATTGAAAGTTTAAAATATTTCGCGAACATGCTGTTTCCTCGAACTACGCAAATAAACATCAAGTTCGTATAAAGAAATAAATGAATGTATAATTAATTATATGTAATTGTTTTTATTTGTTGCAACCAGGAAGCATACCTAGCCTACCATATTAATAATAATATTGATTACATTCAAGTTTATAAGCAGGCACAATTTACTCTTGTAGGGTAGTTGACTACTGATTTGAGATCTAGTCCGACAGTTGAGCAAAAGGCAAATGACACTGACATTAATGCGCAAAAAAATCACGTACCGCGAATTTGACAGTAGTTTTTTTCTGTGTGAAAAAAGTTTGTAGCTAAATAAAGCATTACAAAATTAAATGTATGTTTGTAAGTAGCGGAAAATAGTAATATACCTACTTACACGCAATCAATCTTATTTTCTCATTAACACAATAGAAATCAGTTCTATCAGGCTAGTAAAAGTGATAACGTTGTTTTGAAACGATAACTTCCAAGATTGTTATTATTTCCAGCATTTCTATTACTGTGCGACTTCAAACGATAACCTTGCGTCATTTTCTATGCACATTCTATATTTAAACTCGAGGAAAGTCTTCCTTATTTAAACTTCAACTATCGACAAAAAAAGAAAAACACAATAAAAAAAATCATGAGGCCATAACTTACCTTTTTCTTAGTTAACGGTGCGCGAATGAAAACCGGATTTCTACTTCACGATGCAGTTTCACGTTATTAACGATTTTTTATTTTAAAAAATGCGCAAGACGTGTAGTATGCGGTCGACGCACTAGTGTACTGCTGTAAACAACATCGAGATGGTACAATTACTTGCCAGGCAGCGCTATCAGTGATGCGTCGTCTTGTGATTGTGGCTGCCAAAATTCAAAGCGTTCGTAGATAGGTCAAGGATGCAGGTGGTGACACTATTGTCGATGGTTGATTTGTATGATAAATGATAAGGACACACACGCCTTCGTAAAATACGTACAATATTAACTACCTCTAATATGAAATTATCTCAATAGGTCATAAACGTATTGGCGACAACCAAGAGGTCGACTAACAAAGAAGTATAAAATAAAAGACATGTGCCAACCACAAATAAATTGTAAGTGCAAGATTCGCGCTCAAGAACACGTATTTGATAAGTGCCAAGTTGTCAAAAAAGTTTTCTCATTATACACCTATGAACTATGTACCTACTTACCTCCTTAATTCTCACAAATGTTTTTAGACATTAATCCAAACAGAAATAAGCACCTACGTATATCCTTTTAGATCCGTCTTTTCTCTGCAGAGAAATACTAAGAAAACTGATAATATTCTATAAAATGTTTTTAGTTTTCAATAGTTTCCAATACCAAGGGAATGTATTGAAATTCATAAATAACTGGCGACAATGGGGTACATTTTGTAAAGCGCCACCTGGTGGATCGCACGAGCATTGTCAGTCCATACGGGGACTAACAATGGATCAAAGAGAATATGAATGTATTTCATATTCCACAATGTTCTTAAATGGGTATGTTTGGATCCTTTGTGAGTGTGGAGGTATGTCTTAAGCGGTTTAAACTGTGTGGGACTGTGGGGCTACTAGAGACTGTAGGGTAAATAAATAATTTACAATGTTGTCAAAACTTATTTGCTGACTGTACCTTTTACACGCTCACGCAGGAGACTGTGGAGAGTTGCACATAGAGCCATGGAGCGTTCCATGCCTGGCATTTGACTTATTATAGACCGAGTTCCAAACGTCGAGACACGAAGACGTACGAAGGTCTTCGATATCGGAAAGCGTATTATGGAACTCAAATGAAGTAGGGCAGGACAGCTGGCAAGGCGCAGTGATGACAGGTGGAGTAAGGCAGTGACAGACTGGCGTCCAAGGACTGGAAGATGAAATCTCGGTCATCCAGCGACGTAATGGGCTGATGACATAGTTGCCATCAAAATCTGGATGAGGCTGGCACAGGAGCATGGGGATTGGCACAAGAATAGAGAGGCATATGCCTGGGCATAGATAGGCTTGTGGCAGTGGGTGAAGTCGGGCTGTGGATGTTAATGGTGGATGACTTTTAAAAACAATCTGCCTACAGCCCTTTCACAGTTACTTTGCTTCTATTAGTAACCCAAGAAGCAACCCACAAGCAACCTTATTGCAACGAGAATCAAGATCGCTTTTTCACAGTGATGCAAAAATAGAAGTAAAATGACTGTGCAGGGCCAGCGCGGACCATCGTGAATAAGCGCCGACAAACTCCTATACGCACCATAATTGCGTAAAACACTATCAATCACAATCTGAATAATTTTGAAAGATAGGTATTTCTCAACCATGGCTTCATATGTCGCAAAAAATTGTCTGCACAACAACGTAAATATCGTAATGAATGTTGTTGAACTGATAAAATTAAAGCCATTCTTGCTGTTGTGTGTTACGCAATATCGGGACTACATAAATACATCTTGAGGACTGCACTTGTCAACCTGACTAAAGAAGAGTGATCAAGGACCCATAGACTATTACACTCAAACTTGAGTTTTCCGTTAGTGAGTGGTATCTGTATGTTGAGATCGCACTTGGATTTTTACACATGTAAACGAATTCCTTGTTATAAACTAGGGAACAATGAGTATGACATTAAACGTGCCCATTCCTTTCCATTAGTAGAAACCCTGTTAAATAGACCTAAGAGGCGTACAATGAGAGGTCCACAGTGAGTTTCTGTGACCTTCTTTAAAAAAATCGAGCAAATAATATAAAAAGTATTTATTCGTCATTTGGGTGCTATATTTTCTGTTAAAATGCTCTTGCTTGCTAACTGCAGTGAAGGAGGTAAAAGAGCCTAAGGGACGAGGGTCTACCAATCATGATTATTGCAGATTGCTGAGTACTTTCAGAATATGGAACTGAAGTAATCTAGATGTAGCGAAAGGTCTTGTTTTAAAGCGCTACTCTACTAAACGCCCATTGGACATGTTGCAGCGTTGGTCAAGTGGTCACAAGCGCGAGTGCTGAGTGACGGTTCCAGGGTTCAATTCTCGGGTCGGTGAAAGCATTAGGAAATTCTTAGTAGCATAGTCTGTGGTAGCTATATGTTTGTAAATTGGAATGACAAATTAAATGGGGTGACCTTAGACAGTCAAAAGACGGCAATAAACGGGCCCCATTTACATGGAGCCCATTAGGGGCCATTATTATACTCTTTGGGGCCATCCATAAATTAAGTAACGCGTGTCACATGACATCACAGTGGGCCCTATCAGAATACCAGCGCTGCGACACCTTTAAATGTCGCAGCATCATGCTGAGATAGGGGCCTTTTTATTTTGTTTTTTATTTTTTTTACTTTTTATAATACCTATTTTAAATTTTAATTTTTTGTTAAGCATATTGTGTAGTTATGTTTGTGATATTCCTGTGCGAGTCTAATAAATACTTTTTCTTTTCTTTCTTTTCTTTGACATTAGGTGACAAGGGACAGGGGGAGTCAAAAGCTTTGTGACGTCACATGTTAAAATCTAAAATACTTCGAAATTTATTATGTAAACCAAAAACTTAAAAATATTACTTAGATACTCGATCTATATTTATAAGGCTTCTTCTATCTATTTAATATATTTGACTTTAAGTTTGCTTTTGTAAAAGATTATTTTTAATGTAAAATTAAAAACAAAATGAAAAACTGCTGTTTAAATTTAATTAATTTTAAACATAAAATTGAAAAATATGTGACGTCACACAAGGAGGGGGTAGCACAAGTGTGAGCACCTGTGACAAGGGCGGCGGAGGGGGGGGGGGGGGTCAAACAAACATAGAATTTGTGTGACCTCATTTATGGATGACCCCTAATCATACTGTGTAGAACAACCACTGCCTTCATTCTGAAACATTCCTTGTGTCATTGAGTTAATGGTGCCGATTCTGTTGTCACAAAATTCTCTAAACTAAACTAAAAATCACCAAAATTTAGTTTATTCCTGTCAAACGACGATTTCCTATTCTGAAATTGACTAAAGTGACACAACTTAACTATATTTTAGTTTGACAGCACTAAGATTGCACTGAATTTTTAATTTAGTGAAGATGGTAATTTTGCTATTCTGAGTTTGCCGTTTTTCACCAAAAATTTTGACTATATTAGTTTTTCTAACTAAATCTGACTATTTTTAATCGCGATTAAAAAAGTGTGGAATAAAACTAGTGGTCATGAACTAAAATTCACACCAACACTTCGACTTCTGTTGCAAAAACAGTTCTGATCTTTTTTTTTTCTTTTCGTTTGCTTATATCTCGAAAACGGTGTGTCCTATCGCAAAAATGATGATAATTTCGACCCGCAAGCCCCATATTCTCAACATGTAGGTAATATTTTTTTATTTTCCAAACAAAAAGTTAAAAATTCCATATAAAAAACGTCGAGACTGCCCCCCTGCGCACGCTTCATTCAGCTCTTAAAAAAATCATTGCGTGGGGCACACAAGTACCACGTTGCGAAGCCAAAAGAAAAAAAAATACCACCTGCAGGCTTGGCACGACAACCGTAGAGAAGCGTTTTGTCGACGGAAGACTAGACAAAAATTACGTTTCCGTGTAGACAGTTGTCAGTTTTTCACCGAGAAATGTAGACAAGCGATTTCTATCTATTCTACAGTAGAGTAGAAATAGAAAGCGTCGTGCTAAGCCTGCAGGAATCGCGATTGTCAAATTCGATTTTAGTTGTGTCAAAATTATTTTTTAGTTTAGAGATTATTTTTTGCAGAATAGCTTTAAGATTCTCATAGTCAAAAGTAAGGCATTTTAGTGATAATTTAGTTAGTTTAGTTCGGTGTACAACAGAATCGGCACCAATATTTAATTTTCATAGTTGTTTAGATCATCTTGAACACTAGGTATGTTCGTCCCGATATTATTGACGCTGACTGTACCTAAACAAGGACTTAATAAAATCGCGGCGGAATTTTTCCGCGCACTAAATGATAAATGATAAATGATTTATTTCTGTAAGTAGGTTTGTACAAACACTTTTACACGTCAATCATATTTTTTTTAAACTAGATGAGGTCGGCGTTTCCTATCTGACTACTCTGAGAAGAAAGGCCGAAACAAACTCAGAGGTCACAGTCTCTTTTAAAGTCCAGACATAATCTTGGTCAGATCATGTGAAGACCATGTGGATTGGTGTCTGAAATGGTCTTTTGAGGAAAGAACCACACAGATTGAGTGGACCTGTCCAATCAGTGCACGCATTTATCATAATCATGCAGCTCAACTCAGAACTTGAGGAGCTCAAAGATTTGACGAACAATACCAAAGAAAGGACATTTGGGTAGGCCGCATAAATTACTCAAACTGCCAGATTAACATTAAAACTAACTGAGAAATAGATGAAACACAAAACAAAACATGACCCACACAGTCCTCACATTCACAATAATTAAAACAATAATAATATTATACTTCTCAAAGTAAATATTCATGTCAAAGTGTATATAATAATAATCAAATGTCGAAAAGTATAAGTTTGCAAAAAAACAAAAGAACCACATTCAGTATGCAAAAATTGGAGCAGGTCAATCCCAAGATGTTTTGTCCTCAATATAATCCTTAACGGTATAAAAGGCTTTCAGGCACAACTTACGTTTAATGAATGATTTAAATTTATTGAGACTTAGATCTTGAACATGGCTTGGAAGTTTGTTATAAAAGCGTATACATTGACATCTGAATGATCCGCCTATTTTTTTGAGCCTTGTTGATGGTACAACAAATTTGTGTTTGTTCCTAGTATTTATACTATGGATATCGCTGTATTTTTTAAACAATTTAATATTTTTATGGGCATATAAAAGATTTTCAAAAATATACTGTGAAGGCACAGTCATTACATTAATCTCCTTAAATTTCTCTCTGAGAGAGTGTCTCGGACTTAATTTATAAATTGATCAAACAGCTCTTTTCTGCAACACAAAGATAGTTTGAATGTCGGCGGCATTTCCCCACAACAGAATACCATACGACATTACACTATGAAAATAGCTAAAGTACACTAAACGGGCTGTCTCTATATCAGTTAAATTACGAATTTTTCTAACAGCGTATGCTGCAGAGCTAAGCTTTTTCGACAATTTATCTATATGTGGGCCCCACTGAAGCTTGGCATCCAAGGTTAAGCCCAAGAATACAGTGCTATCTTCAGGATTCAATTCTTCGCCCTTTATCAACACATTAGTTTTCACCTGCCTAACGTGAGGTAGCGTAAACTTAATGCATTTGGTTTTTTTTTCATTAAGAAGTAAATTATTAACATTGAACCAGTGAACTACTTTTGAGATTGCGCTATTTACATCGTCATTAACCAGCTGCTGACGTTTAAGTTTAAACAAAAGTGAAGTGTCATCCGCAAACAACACTATTTCATGATTATCCTTTATGAGGTAAGGCAAGTCATTAATATAAATAAGAAACAAGAAAGGACCAAGAATCGAGCCCTGTGGGACTCCCATTGATACTAAGGATCCGGGAGATCTTTTTCCATTTACATCAACACACTGAATCCTATTACACAAATATGAAATAAGAAGATCCAGTGCGGTGTTCCGGATCCCGTAGTGGCGGAGTTTCCTGATTAAAGTTTCATGAAGCACGCAATCGAATGCTTTAGATAAATCACAAAAGATGCCCAAGGCATCGTATTTGTTTTCCCATGCATTGTAAATATGCCCTAAGAGTTCAACACCGGCATCGGTAGTTGAACGACCCCTTGTAAAACCGAACTGTTTGCTGTGTAATAAATTATGTTTATTAAAAAATCTTTGTAGTTGGTCTAAAATTAATTTCTCAAAATTTTTACTAAAGGTAGGTAGTACTGAAATAGGTCTATAATTAGAGGGGTCTGATGTATTACCTGATTTAAACAAAGGTATTATTTTACTATTCTTCATTAGGTCAGGAAACTCCCCACAGTCGATACAATTATTAAATATAAGAGCTAAAGTAGGTGCTGCAATGTCTATAATTGACTTAGCGACTTCTACTGAATTACCCCATAGATCTGCAGTCTTTTTTACATTCAAAGTGTGAAAGGTTTTAATTATATCTCTACAGCTAATATGTTCAAAATGAAATTCTGAATCACAAACATTAACATTTTCCTTAAGCAAAGACTCAGCAACAGAAGGTGATGAGTTTAGAGATTTTGTAGTTGAAACGGGAATATCTGTAAAGAAATTTTCAAAAGCCGCAGCGACTTGTGAGTCTGCTGTTATTATTTTGTCATTGATAGACAGGCTGTAGTCAGTATTTCGGTTACTAGACCTTCCCGTTTCACTATTAATAATATTCCAAGTCGTTTTAATTACATTACTACTGTTTTTAATCTTTGAACTCAAATAACGCGACTTGGCCATCCAACAAACTTTTTTAAATAATTTAGAATAATTTCTAACATATGAGTGAAATTCAGCAGTGTTTACATAATTTCTTTCATTGTATAGCTCATAAAGTCTTGTTCTACTTTTATGAATACCAATGGTAGCCCAGTCACTGAAAGAGACGTTACTATTAATCGAGATAGTCTTGGGAATAAAAGTGGAATTAAATTGTTTACAATATATCTTAAAAAAATCATCATATAGATGATTAGGATCAGCACTTGTACACAAAACTGGTAATTTACTCAAGAGTTTAACTTTAAACGCTTCTAGGCGAAATGCGGTTTTGGGGTTAACAATTATATCCTTTTTAGCCATTTTTTTATTTTGATTTTGAATGGTAATCTGTTGCCCGCAATGATCCGAATCTAGTAAATTAATAATCTCTTTGTGGCTCGGTATAATATCTGTATAAATATTATCTAGGCATGTGGCACTGCTAAGCGTTATTCTTGTGGGCTCCATAAATTGGTTTACAAGATTGTAGGACTGAAATAAACTTAATATTTTACTACAGTAACCTGAGTTATCCAATAAATTAACATTAAAATCACCGCAAACAATAATGGACTTGTTCGAGTTACAAATCTTGTTTAATACTTCATCCATTACCTTTTCAAAGCAGTCATACAATCCTGAAGGTGGTCTGTACACAATACAACAAATCGCTCCAATTCTATACATGCTATTTCAACTATCCGCTCAACAGAGAGGCTCACAATATCCTTACGTTCTTTAAATTTTAACAGGTTACTTACTAAAATTAATGAGCCACCATGTATAGCATTTATTCTGCTGAACGAACTACCAACCTGGTGATTATTAAAATTAAACATGAACTGGTGGCTTTTAAGCCAATGTTCTGTCATACAAAGAATATCTATATTGTTACAGTTAAGGAATAAATCTACTTCTAAATCTTTGTTCAAAAACCCTTGAATGTTTTGATGCACCAGGTTGATACTATGTAATTCTTTTACATTTTCATTTGCCATCTTTACATTTTTGCAAGAGGTTGCCTCTGTTGTCTTAATTTTTAATTTAAATGAAGATCAATGTCATTGTTATTTGCCAAATTATTGGCAGAACAGTTAAACATGTCATTGCATTGCTCAAAAGGAGCAAGTTGTTTAGCCAAATTCTTGGCTGTAATGGAAAAAAAATATGATAGCGACACAGCTATCTGTCTTTTATGATAGTTAGAAAGATAGTACATCACAATACTATACCTATCTTTTGTCAAATGCAAATTATTACCAACATAATTGTTAGTATCAACTAAATGAAACAAATTATTATTAACTGTCAAATTATGCAATGTCATATTAATTTCAAATCTTAACCTATTTTCTTCCTGTGGCAAACCGTTACTATAAGGGAATGTAAACAACACAATTTTACTTAAATTAAGATTACTTAATGTTCTATAATATTGGTGCAATTCTCCTTTGTTCACATTTCCCCTATTACCCATAAAAATTAACAATGTGGTGTTCCAATTAAAATTACATTTGTTAATTTCCTTCATAATATTATTTAAGGAACAACCAGGCATACAGTAATTAATTATGGAATGTCCCGGATATTCATCTGTCAACAAGCTGCCTAATTCTTTTCCAATCTCATCGCAGAATAACACTATATCATTTTTTCCATTTTGCTTACACTGTTTGTTGGAACTACTAATAACAGGAAATGTCAAATCAACACAGGGCTGCACTAAGTTAGGTTTACATGTTGTCAATGAATGGTCCGGCATAGGTACATCAGATGGGGTTTGACACTGCTCACAGTTGCTTGTTTGTGAGTTTACCAGCTCATTCATTGCCAACACATATTCTCTCATCAGATCTTCTGAGGTATTATATCTATTAGTCATTGAACTAAGTTTCTCCTGTAAATGGTCTAGTTCAGATTGCAAGCACTCTGTGTCAATATTGTACTTCCTAGTACTTTGTTCCAAATTAGATGAATATAAATCCAATAGTTTAAGCAAGTTTAGTCGTTCTCTATTAAGTTTAACATTTTTAATGAAGAACTTATGTCTTTTAACTAACCTTTTAGTTTTAACAATGTATTTATTAATTTTTATATATTTTTTAAGTTTGTTTCTACTTGTGACTACCCTCACTGAGTGACATGACTTTGAATCATTATCACGTGTCAAATCAATAGTGTAACATGGTTTTATGGCAGAAACCATTGAGGGGACTAGATCTTCAACGCACTGCTTAGCGCCGAGAGTTGAAAATGTTACAGTAAAACACACTCTTAGATTTTCGATACGCCAAGATGCACTCTGTTGAATTCTCAATGCTCGGATTAACACCGATATTTGAAAATCCAGTGCGCGGAAAAATCCCACGCGATTTTATTACGTCCTTGTGTAGGTACAGTCAGCGTCAATAATATCGGGTATCAATATATTACCGAGTAAAAAATTCGGTTATATGATAACAATGGTTAGATACCTAATAGGGGTCAGTAGTAGCTTAGAATACGTAGAACAGAACAGGGTGCTTTCAGGATTTCGTTTATCTACGAATACAACTTTATGTAAAACGAACCATCAGATTCCAAGGGTCATGTCAGGCGTGTTGCTTATTTATTTATTAAGAACACGGAACACACAACAGATAATAGACATGGAAGCACACACACTTATGATATAGTTGTTATGATGAGACTACGGAGGAACTCAGTACAATGCCCGACGACCTCAGTAGAGCTTCCGACAGAGTAGGTCTTAAAATTAACATAGACAAGACATAGGTCAAAATCCCATGTAACACCCACTCTCATGAAGATCGGAGATGTGGACGAGTATGTTTACCTAGTAAAAATTGTACAGTTAGGTCCAACTTCGAGAAAGAAGTCAATCATCAAATCCGACTTGACTGGGCAGCTTTTAGGAATCTACGCAATATCTTGTCGTCCTAAATTCCGCTGTGTCTCAAGGCGGAAGTCATTGACCAGTGCGTGTCACTGAAACGTGGTCGCTCACAAATTCACAATGACCCTTATTAAAAAGTCACCCAAAGGGCAATGAAGAGGGCAATGGTTGGAGTTTGCCTACGTCATCGAATCAGAAATGAAGAGATACGCAGGAGAACCAATGTAACCGACATAACCCGAATTCCCAAACTTAAGTGGCAATGGCCAGGGCATTGCTCGCAGAACAGATGACTGATGGGGCCATAGGTTCAGGAGTGGCGATCGCTTACCTGAAGACGTAGAGTTGGAAGGCCTCCCTCAAGGTGGACCGATGACCTTAGAAGGCCGCAGAAGCAAACATAGATGGTGATCATGTTTTTACTATAGAGGGAATTAAGATCAGATCAGGCTGGTCCCCGAGGTCCACTTCCCAAAATATGGGCTTTGTAATGCCAAAAAGCACCTGCTACAATAACTTCGGGAGATATTATGAAAGATGATAAGTTCTCTTTCGTCTTTCAGTTAACTTTTCCCATTCTAGACTCAATTCCACAAGGACAAACAATTATAAATTACTTCCCTGAAAAATAATAAGTATGCTCACAAAGTAGGTTCTTTTTGTACCTTCCATTACCTTAATGAGACATTACAAGTTATGAATCTGAAAATTAGGCATCACAATAAAATGTAATTATGACATTTTGTGAGTGTAAAATTTTGGGTTCACCAGAATTGTTTGTCTTCATTTTTTTTACTTATGCTCATGTTTAGACAATAGTGGTATTTCTTTGTTCTAGATGTGAACGTGAGAAGAAATCGAATCCGCGACCTACCGCGGTGGCAAACACTCCGTCACTATACTACTAGGTATAGGGATGTGAATACCAAACCATTAATAAAAAAAATAAAAAAAACCATTTATTTCAGGGTCTCCCATAATACAATCGCAACTTACGAAACACAAAATAAATACAAATCACAATATAAAAATAAATACAATGTCATCAAATCATAAATACAATGTGAAATAAAAATATACAAGTCAATGTCAAATAAAAATAAAAATTTAAAATTAATCGGAAATTAGTAAAATAAACTACAAAAAAAAAAAAAAAAAGTTTAGGGCAAATTTTGGATAAAAAACGCTAATACTAGACGCTTCTTACCAGTAGATATCCGAAAACCCACACCAGGAACACCACTACTATCGTCTACCCAGCCTTTTTCCAACCAACCATGTTGGTGTCGGTATCCAGTGTTACCGGATTCAGCTAAAAACCAGTATTTTACATGGAACCTCAGCATATCTGACCTCCACAACCCAATTACTGGATACTACGATACCCCTTTGTAAGACTGGTTGTCAGACGGCTAACAACGGCTTAACGTAACATGCTTTTCGAGACACGGAGGGTTCTTGGTATGTAAAGATGGCCCACCATCCACAGACCAACCGTGGCAAGCGTAGTTTAATCTAATCGATCCCCCTGTGTGACTATTAAAACTTAGCCACGAGCCCCCAAACTACGATATGATTAAAAAGAAAATCTAACTGCTATAAAAAAAATCCAAGATATCGATGCATGCTAATTGCAATATTCTAAACCATACTTTTATACAGCAGAACCTTTATAGAAACTCCCTACCTTTTAACTAGAAGGAAATTGAAAAATATGAAAATGTTCTTTTTTAAATATCTCGTATTATCCACAAGAGATTTCCTTAATCCTTTCCCACGTCCTGTGCGTGGAAGGATGCGCGCGAAAAGGGACGGTATATAAAGATGGCCGCAGCTCTGCAGGTCACTGTTGTGACTTGTGACCCGTGCCAAGCAGCGACATGACGGCAGTGCGCTGCAGGTGAGTTTGATAAAAAGCTTTCACTTTAATGAAAATAGAAGTTGATGAAAATTTTCGGTGAAAGAAATGTTGGAAAAGTATTTGTGTGAAAATTGCTTAAAAAAAAATTAAGTTTAGATTTTTTTGAAGGAAGTTACAGATACAATTACGACTGTAAAAGTTTATGTAATTTTTTTAGGAGTGCAGTTTACAATTTATATATACTAATATTGTAAAGAGGAAAGGTATGATTGTCTGTAAAATTGTTTGTAGTGGATAAACTCAAAATAACTTAAACGATTTTAAAAAATCTTTCATCTATTGATAGCTAGCTACATTATTACGGAGTAACATATTATGAGCTATAAATTTCACGCGGGCAAAGTGCTGGTAACTTATAAGGAAATGCAATATTTACCCTAGGAAGGTTGATAGTAACATAGGTAGAACTAGGTATTTATTTACTAAACTTTATTGTACACTCCTTTGATTTGTGACCACGTTAAGCAGTTGGTCCCAGCATTCGTAGATTTTTGACACTCGTTACGGGTAGTCAGAAGCGCGGAAGTATGACAGCCAATCTTGCCTAGGGGTTATCGTGTTTATTTTATTTTATTTGGGAAACTTACAGCTAACATAAACAATGTTATTAAACAATATGAAGCTGAAGGCCATTTATCCATCCCATCGTGTTACCTAATAACTGGGATGTGGGAGTCAGATTAGGCAGTCGCGCCATGTAAAATGCTGGTATCCAGCTGCATTCGGTTAGACAGGAAAGCGACCCCAAAATAAATAGGAAAAGGCTTCGGATATTTTTTTTTTTTTTTAAATTGATTCATGAGTTAATGTGGTAGTCATTGGGGGAGGCCTGTATCCAGCCATAGCAGCATAAATAATATATTATTAAGTCTTGCTGAGTTCATCATCATCATCATTTCAGCCGAAAGACGTCCACTGCTGGACATAGGCCTCCCCCAGGCTCCTCCACTCTTGTGCTTTCCACATCCAGCGGATTCCCGCGGCCTTCACAAGGTCATCGGCCCACCTTGAGGCCTTCCCACTCTACGTCTTCCGGTACGCGGTCGCCACTCCAGAACCTTTCGGCCCCATCGGCCATCTGTTCTGCGAGCAATGAACTTAAATTTGGCAATTCTTCGGGCTATGTCGGTTGCCTTGGTTCTCCTGCGGATCTCTTCATTTCTGATTTGATCAACAAGCCCTCCTGTCCTGCTGAGTTGGACTTAAAATATTGGCACATTTCTTGATTCATGAAAGAGATCTTATCCTTACTAACCTAGCTGTAATATTGTATAAATATAAATTGTAATAATATTGTTGTGTTAACATAAAATATATCCGATGATACTCAGAAATACTGTAGCTTCTCTTTGGTGAAAGAATTTTCGGAATTGGATCAATAGTTCCAAAGTTAAAGTCAAAGATGGCAGGAATTTCTACCATTTCTCCTGACTGTGAGTTTAGTCTTGGCAGTAACTTGGCACCCAACGATTTTTTACCCCGCATTCGCCAACAATTGAGCTAAATTTTCCAATACTCTGTTGGACCACATTTAACGGCACTAAGCTCACTATTCACATCTTCCCGAAAGAACCCATAGAATATTTCTTGATAGACCTAAGATAGACGGACACATCAGCATTCAGCAGGCTGCTGGTGTGTCCGTCTATCTTAGGTCCAGTCTCGGAAACCATTGTGCCTTCAACCGTCATCCTTTTTATTCAAATGAGTGCAAAATCGATATTATTTACCTAAGAATCGTTGCTAAGAACTTTAGGATATTTTTATGGTTCGTTAACGGATTTTTGATGTCCGATGAAATTGGATTAATTATCCAGCCCAGGAAATGGTGAATTTAGGAAAATTTAATATTCAGAGTAGTGGTGGATTACCCAGTACTTGCGGCCGCGACTAACGAGTTGTGGGTTGTAGGTTCGTACCCAGGCACTTTACTTTGTGTATATAATTTCATCACCACTGCTCTCAAAACGGTGAAAGAAAACATCGTGAGGAAACCGGCATGTCCTAGAACCATAAATTCGAAGACATGTGACATCTACAGACACGCACTGGTCCCGCGTGGTGGATTACAGGCACGCCCCACTCCCTCTCACTGAGAGGAGGGCTATATCCCAGCAGTGGGAACATTCTACGCTGATGATGAATATTCAGTAGAATACGCTTGCCCAATTGTCCATCAACTGCGAGTACTGCGACTCATCAAAACATGAATTGGTCTAAAGTTTACTTGTGCGCCGCTTCCTTATATTAATACCTACGTGAAACATAAACTTTGTACCACTTTTTACGAAAATTACTTGGACGGAGGAGTTTGCAATTTGGCACAGATAGTATATATGGAGGAGTACAAAAAGCGAATATATATTTTCATATAACAATATACAACATAAAAAGTTTTTAATGAATTATATGGTCCAATGTCGACACAGTTTAAAGTGTCTTGAATGTCGAATCTGTGATAAGGATTGATTCGACACGATATTGGTACTTATTTCAGCTACAGAAACACAGTATCCAGCTGCCGCGACCTTCTCAGAGTCCTACGGTCCACCTCGCGGGGGGCCAATACGATAAAATCGAAAGATAAGCCCATTATCTTATAAAAATAAACCACAGAAAAACATTTGCAAGCCAATTTAACATCGTAATGGTAATAGTGTGAAGTGCGAAACTGAGAATAGATAAAACAATATCAGTAGGCATGTTATGAGCAGGCTCATCGTGTTTAAAGTTTTAAGAAAAATATCGATGTAACTGCTACATAAACATAAACGAAACAAAAATCGGGTTGTTTTTAAAAACATGTACGTGGGACACTCAGAAAGTTTTGCGAAACTAAAAAAAAAATTCTCTATGTAGATATTTTTTTATTAAATCTTTTCAAAGTACTCTCCACTAGCCTCTATACAAAGTTTCATGCGTCTGAAACTCTGAACCAGTTTTCGAAACACTTTTTCCAGTCCGCCGCAGACACCTCGTTAACAGCCTGCTCGAACGCTGACAGTGCATCTTCCGGCGACGAAAATTGTATCCCTTTGAGCTGATTTTTTGTTTTTGGGAATGAAAAGAAGTCACACGGTGCTAGGTTAGGGTTGTAGGGAGAGTGACCCAGGAGTTTGATCGGCGTGCTGTCCAGGAATTTCCTCGTTTTGAGCGCGGTGTGCGAAGGCGCAGTTTTGTGGTGGAGCAGTAGCCCGAGGAGCCCTGTGTTTGGTCGCTTGTTGCTCACAACAGAGAAAACATCTGGATCACTTCTTTTTTCATCCCCTAAAGTTAGTCGACCGCGCTTGAATTCGTTATACCAACGATACACGGTTGCTTTAGAAGGGCTTTCCCGTTCCCGACGCAGATCCATTTTTTTATGAGACACGATAATTTAAATTAGCTCGCAAACAATGTGGAGAGAAATTTTGAAATTGGAACGTAGTTATTTTTACTTACAAATAATCATATTTTCAAAATAGAATATAACTGGCCAGTCTGTCATACATAAAAACTTTTTTC
Source organism: Antitype chi (assembly GCA_947359405.1). Taxonomy (NCBI): domain Eukaryota; kingdom Metazoa; phylum Arthropoda; class Insecta; order Lepidoptera; family Noctuidae; genus Antitype; species Antitype chi. The sequence continues at coordinate 10,638,311 of OX375829.1, forward strand.
GCAATATTTTCTGAGTGGCCTGGTATAACGACTGACTGTATGTTGGAAACATACAGTCATAGAAATATAAAAAACAGCATACAGTCTTCATCAGTCTTATTAACTCACCAAAAGAAATATAATTATTTCAAATGCGTCCACCGTTTTAATACTCTGTGATAAAAATTTAAGTAAGAAATTAGTTCAAATTAGTAAGGCGAACTCACCTTGTACCTAATTATTAGTTCACAGGACAGTTCCCCTGATTTAAAGAACATTTGCATTCTGATCTCAGTCTCAATCTATGAAAATGTTTCATAGATTGGGTTGGGTTGGTTGGGTTGGGTTTGGGTTGGGATTGGTTTGGGTTTGTTGTTGATTAGATTAGGTAGGTATGTACCTACCTCTAGTTTCCCAACATTTTTCACAAGTTTTTGACTTTCATTGTCGTTGCGATGACATTGCGACTAGATTTTGAGCGTTATCAATTACAAACCGCTGGCAAAAGCGAGTACCTAATAATAAAATGCGAAGAAACGCGTCAGAATATTTGTTAGGTACGCAAGCACGCTAAAACTGCTGAATGGATTTGGATGAACTTTGACAAAGAGGTAGCGCTGGGACCTGCAAAAGGAAAAGCATATGCTACTTTTCTACGACGAAGTCGTGGGCAACCGCTAGTTCTCCATGAATACAAAAAAAATATAAGATCAGTAGAGAAAGTTATGCCGTTCTCAAAAGAAAGGTACCTTTTCTTTTTTTTGCTTCTAACGTCCCACTGCTGGGCAAAGACCTTCCTACTCTCTTTCCACCTCTCTCTATCCAAAAGAAAGGTACCTACATAGTTATAATTTTTTTGATGTCTTCTACATATCATTTTATATTTTTTTAAATGATAGTAGCCGCTCATATTTCAAAGTAATAAGAAAGCAACAAGTCGTAACTTAACAAGATATAAGAGAACAGCGAGTTATCCGGTAACTTATCACTGTAAGCCGCCGTTATTGTTGTTTGTGAGCAAACGTCACGAGCTCTGCTGATCCCGTGACTAAAACTGCCTACGTGTGCTCGCATATAACGACTAGTCACTGCTGATATAATTCTAGTTTAATATTATACTATGTTCTATTTATATATTTTCCAAGCGGTTGGTTGACTCTTCACGTAACCAGAGGGCTGGCATATTTTTTGGCCAAAGAATCAGCATCGCCATACAACGTGGCAATGCTGCCAGCCTTTTGGGCACTTCCCATTGACAACGATGCGGACGTACTTTTTGATGCCTTATGATTCTTTTCTTTTTTTATACTTGTACATACTATTATTTTAGACCAGTAGTATTTAGATTATGTAAATATCTATAAAAATACATAAAGTTTAATATTTGTAAGAATGAAATAGTATTGGGGTTTTCTGGAATCTCTCAGCAGCTTGAAGTCCGGAGTTATGCCCGATTGATGGCAATAGGCTCGCCCCCTGTTCATCAAAATAAGCTTATAATGTTTCCATTGCCTTACACAGGCCTCCTCTCTTGGAGAGGGAGTGTACTGTACCTAATTTACCACGCGGGCCCAGTGCGGGTTGGTAGTTATCTTCGATTTTTTGTTTCCAGCAGGCTTAGCACGAGCACCGATTTGTTGACGGAAGAATAGACATGACTATTAACTAAATGATGTACAATAGGAAAATATAGCTATGTTTTTCTATTAATTATCACAGATAAGCGTTCTAAACGTATCATGATTTTGTAGATTATCGTATAAACTTTGTAGCCGTCGAGTAGAAAGTTTGTTGTCAGTGTGATTTTGACAGTTTGAGAAGAAATATTCTTCTGAAATAGTCTATATTTATAAGGACCCAGACAAAGATCGTTAGAAACGAAAGACAAAATGACAGATTGTATGAGGATATCTACGGTGCGATGTCAAAAATGGAGAAACGAAATGTCACTTTGTATTGAAAAAGCACTGTGTATTCTTCGTACAAATAGAAAGGGTCATGCTAAGCCTGTAGGGCATGCCGGTTTCCTCACGATATTTTCCTTAACCGTTTTGATAGCAGTGGTGATGAAATTGTTTATTCAAAGTAAAACGCCTGTTTGGGTTCAACCCCACGACTTACAAAGTCGGGGCCGATACCACAGGTTGGGACTTAAACATAACTGGCGAAATGTGGGTGTACGTACTATGAGTACTACTCTGCTTAGTCCTTCGGGGAAACCAGACGTGATAGTATTTTATGTTATTTTTATTGGTGAGGAAAGGTTACGTAGAGAAGCCCTTTTGGCTTTATTAAAATAGTTTTATATTATATTTTTACTGCGCAATGGGCGTGCTCTTGACCTCCATCCCGCCTGATGGAAAGCGATGGATGAGGTCTACGATGGAACGACCTTGTACTTTTATCACCTAAGTAGATATTTCGTTGGCTGATGGCTGATTTTATTTTCAACGCACTTTTTCGAAGTGGCTCTTATGCACCGCGTTTAGGATCACATATCATGATAATCAGCCTATACTGTTTCCAATTCCCACTGCTGGGACGCAGGCCTCCTTTCTGTGAGAGGGATTAGGCTGTAATCTACCACACGGGTCCAGTGCGGGTTGGTAGATGTGGCATGTGTCTAATGTGTCTTCGATTTTTGAAGTGAAAACTTCTTTACGCGCGTTGGGCAATTTTTGAGATGGGAAAAAACAATTGATATCGCGACACTGTTACTGACACCACTGACAACACGAACGTACGAACGAACAACGTTGAACGTCCCAAGAGCCAATATTGCCTTCAATCGGGCATTGAACTGCCTCGCTGGTCTAGTAGTCGCAAGTATGACTGCTGAGCGTTGAGGCCTGGGACGGCCTTAAAAAAATCATTATCCATCTGGATTTTTAACAAATCCCGTGACCTAATGATGAAGGTCGCGGAAATCCGCTGGATGTGAGAAGCACGCAGGACCGGTCGGTGTGGCGACGGTTGGGGAGAATATTAACTACACAAATCATCTAGAGTCTAGATTCTAGACAATCCTACATCGTATGCAATATCATCCTCCCATGCCCATTAACACTGTAATTTAATAAATAATAGTTTAAAAAACTAAAAAACACGCTTTAAAAACCAAACTAAAAAAGGAGAAAATAATTTAATTCAATTAAAAAGCGTGGGATTGCTTTTTGAGGTATTTTTATAACCAATTAATGTCAAGCACCCCACGCTTTTTAATTGAATTAAATTATTTTCTCCTTTTTTAGTTTGGTTTTTAAAGCGTGTTTTTTAGTTTTTTAAACTATTATTTATTTTCTATTTTTTAGTTCTGCTAACTACAAAAACGTGATTTTTTTTTCTTTTTTTCTAATTTTTTTTTTTAATTATTGAATTTTCATCGGTCCTCGACAAGTTTACAAAGTTTCAATGAAATCTGACCGTTTAAAGTGGGTCAAAATCGCGCTCAAAGGAGTCGGTTACATACAAACATACAAGTGAAGCTAATATAAAGCGTGTAAAAACATTGTATACTTAAGCCAATAATTATAATTAAAAGAGTAACGACCAATGTGTATCTAGATGCACATTGGTCGTGTCAGGACAGGAGCTAGCTTCTGACGTTTCATATGTGCAAATGTGAAACTATCTTTTGCCAGCGGCTTCGTCCGCATGGAAGTCGGAAATTATCCCGCGGGAACGTATTACCGGGATAAAAAGTACGCTATATGTTAATCCGGGATATAAAGTACCTGTGTGCCGAATTTCATCCAAATCCGTTCAGCCATTTTTTCGTGATTGAGTAACAAACATACAAAGTTTCACATTTGTAGGATAAAAGGTTTTGATATGTATTATATCTGATAAAAATGTTATGTCATCTTGTCATGTATTTGGTCCCAAGCTTTTCATTGTCTATATTAACGACATACTTGTGAATGAATGTGAATCTTACTCTCTGTGAATAATGCTGAAATAATAACTTATGCAGATGACACAGCTGTAATATTTCACGGAAAATCGTGGGAACATGTACATCGTCTAGCAGAAGAGGGATTGTCTCTAATCGCGCATAACCTGGACAGAAACCTTCTCACGCTAAATGGCAGCAAAACGAAATATATTGTTTTCTCCAAGACCGCCGCTTGTATCCCACCAGTACACCTAAAACTCCAACTACATCACTGTTCTTCTCCCTTGCGAATGTCCTCCTCTTGAACGTACTTCTTCTCTTAGATACCTTGGAATTCTTATCGATAACCACTTAATCATATCCAAAATTTCTGGCAGAATTAGAAAACTTATTCACACCATGCGTAGACTACGAGACTGTCTACCCACAGACACACTACAACAAGTTTACCTAGCGCTTTGTCAATCAATAATTCAGTATTGCATCAACGTGTGGGGTAGTGCTGGAAAGACCTACTTGATTGAAGCTGAAAGAGCGCTCCGGTTTTCCAATGATTTACTCTATCGCGAAACGAGAGTTCTCAGAGTCCGCCAGCTTTTCATTCTTTCTGCCTGTATTTGTATCTGCCTGCGTTTTAACGCACAAAAATATTAGAAGCAGGCCCGACTATACATCAATAATAAGCAAAAGAAATTATAGAACCCCAACACAAAATACCATACTTGAAAGCACCTCCCCACCACCCCATTAGTATCCACTCTAGAATTCGTATCCTGAACCCCAAGATACAGACTGTCTAGTTTGTGGTTCACTGGCAAATAATATATGTAACTACCTGTAGGTAATATTTAAGCTACTCATGTGTCGCCTCAACTTGTTGTTAACCTATCTATGCTTACTGTATTACCTGGACAATAAATATTTTTCTATTTCTGTCTTCTCCAGCAGGTGTGTAGTGGTGGTAGCGGCGTGTGTGCTCGCGGCGGCGCTGGTCTCGGCGCAGATCACCTTCAGCCGCGACTGGACCGGCGGCAAGCGATCAGCGGCCCCGCAGCTTGCTCTGGATTGCGGCCAGTTCACCCGGCTATGTCGCCACTTCGTAGTTAGTATATAATTCTGGTCTCTTTGGAGATAGTTGATACAAACGTGTTAGTCACAGGACCGGCGTCAAGCGAGTGGCCCGCAGCTTGCCCTGGACTGCGGCCAGTTCAGCCGGCTATGCCAATTCGTAGTTAGTTTAAAATTCAGGTTTCTTTTGAAGCTGGTACAAAGGTCATAATGACCTGGTCAGTAACTGGACTGGCTGCAAGCGAGCGGCCCCGCAACTAGCTTTCTTTATTAGTCAAGTGGTTCTAGCTAACGCTGATTAAGGGCAACACACTGCGCTGATAAAATTAATACCTACTTTATTTGATTCCGATAGAAGTGGACTCGAGCAAAAGTTGTATCTTTTGAGCTTTGTCCTTCAATGCTTAGTTCCGTGTAGAGTTAGGTTGACCTTTAAAATGCTCGCATACAAGCGTAACCCTGAAAGTTATTGACACAAAGTGGCTTAGAGAAGCTGCCAAAATTTATCAAAGCTATTATTTAAATGAAAATCTTATTTATGGGCGTTTCTCAATAGCGAAAATAATATCGAATAAGCACTAATCCTTATGCAAATGTCGATCGGACCCGCACCCTAATTGCGTAACACGCGATTAATCATAATCGGTTTCATTTTGGCAGTTCAACAATATTCATTGCGTTATTTACGTTGATGAGCAGACACATTTTTCGAACATATGAAGCAATGGTTTAGCCATCTGTTTCAAAACGAAACAGATTATGATTAATCGTAAGTTACGCAATTAGGGTGCAGGACCCTTTGATGGAAGCTTTATCCTTTACCCAATCTTCTATTATTATGGTCTGTCTATTTGTTAAAAGTTCGGCTGTGAATGTAAACGCCTATTATTGGATAGAGACATTAATTATCTAGTTGTTTTCCAAAATACAATTAAGCTAGGATTATTATAGGCTGGCTATCTACCAGAGATGTCCTAAGCTGTATTGCGAGGAATGTATATTTATTTCACATTTTATATAAAATTTATCCTGTCGATAAACTGTAATCATGAATTCAGCATATCATTGTAGACCCCTTAGCATTGAAATTTTTCGTCGGTTATACATAAAAAAGCAGCTGTTCCATACATTTTGACCGCGTAGGGATTGCACTTTTCTATGAAACAGCTCATTTTTTTTTGTATAACCGACGAAAATTTTTTACGTTAAGGCCTACAATGATATGCTGAAATCATGGTTACAGTTTGCGCACTGGTTAAAAATTTACCCAGTACCTATACCTTGGCTTAGCTCTGGTGGTCAAAGGTTCGGCGGAGCTAAGTTTACATAGTACGGTGGGCTGCATCAATTGGGTACCCCAGTTGTATAAAATTTTTAATACAACTGGGGTACCCAATTGATGCAGCCCACTGTACATCTTACCCGCTCTGTTACATTGGTACTGGTGGAATAAGATACATAGTTTCGTAGATAAGCTACCTCACACATCTCTGGAGGAAAGCGAGCCTGCAGCCTGACTAATTTTCTTTCCTTTCGTGAGCGGTCTGATGAATAACAAAGGCTAGTCCTAAAACCCGGTCACACCGTGTAGGTATGTAGTGCAGAAGTGACGTACTAATCTAAAATATCTTCTCCCATATTGGCAGCACGAATTGAAGCAAGCCATGACGTCAGAGTTGGCCGGCAAGCACCACAGCGAGCTGGACAAGCCACCGCTCTACGACGAAGAGTAGCTGCAACCTCCCATCACTACATAGGCAGATAGAACTCCTGAACTGACGGCAAGATCATGTTGATGATGGATAGATTCTGTAACGGATGGATAGAGTATAAGTAGCGTCTATATGCTGTGCTATTTCTTGATCTATGCCTTCCTTTTTGAGACAACGACATTTGGTAGAATTTTCAGTTTCTGTGTCCAGGTTTTCTATAATATTGTCTGTTGTTGTTTTGAAGGAAATATTCAATGTGTTTTTCTATTTTTCAGGTCAATGTTGCCAATTTCTGAGTTTACCTTCCTTGTTTAAGCAGGTTTTTATTGTATACTTATTAACATTATTTTGTTGTGACCATAACATACGTTATACCCTTTGGGTAACCAAATTAGGTTAAGTAATCTAAAAGTTTTCGGAAATCATTGAATTATGCCTAATTTTAAATATAATTTAGCGTGGAGGATATTTATGGCGGACAATATTATGTGAAAAGTTGAAAACCATAAAACTTGTACCGTGACGCCTAAAGTTAAATATTTCGGTCGCGTCTGTTGCTAAGTTGATTACTGTAGGCGTTCATTTTATTGCATTAGAATTGTATAATTTCTTAATAAGTCATTGATTATTTCTGTGTTTTAGGAGTGGAAGTCTTGAATTATGAAGTACTTATTGAGTTTTTAAATACGCACAATACTTTGTATATCTTAATTCACCATAGTTATTTTATAATACGTTCCAGATCTAAGTGTGACAGTATTGTTCCTAAAACCTACTATAATGTTTATGCTAACTTCTACCTTCGACTCTTAGTCAATATGCTTTACTATGTATTGTAATACATAAGTAGTTAGGTATGTTTAGGTATCAAATTACGCGAATTAAATGCACGAGGAAGTAATTAAGCGAGGATCGATATTTTGATAGGCATATCATCAGTGTATAGCAACGGAAAATCTCTGTATATTGTACTGTATTACCTAAAAATAAAGGAGATTGAAGTCTTATGTGTGTTTTATTTATAAATATTTCCTCTGAATAAAATGTTAAGGTTCTTTCTGAAACTCTTATAAACGTTAACCCCTCCATAGGCATTTCACAGGTCAGCACCCTTATTGCGTAACACGCGATTAATCATAATCGGTTTCATTTTGACAGTAAAACAATATTCATTGCGTTATTTACCTTGCTGAGCACACATTTTTCGAACACATGAAGCGATGGTTTAGCCATCTGTTTCAAAACGAAACAGATTATGATTAATCGTGAGTTACGCAATTAAGGTGCAGGTCTAAGATGTCGTCGGCTGCGTAACCGGACTTGCCTGTGGCCGCCTCAATAAATTAAGGCCTCCAGCCAGGGCTTAAAAACTTAAAACTATAAATGTTAAGAACACCCCCTGTGGAGTACGGACCTTAGCTTAAGGCGTCGTTGGACGGGCTGGTTCGGAGTAGCCACCTACCCTGCCGCCGGCAATTTATGAGAAGCGAGTGTGCGATATGGCGACGAGCAATTACTCGCTGGTATACGTATGTACACACGGCTACATATTTCCAGTATAAGCTGATCTCGCATTGTAATGGATTTCCGTACAGTGCGAGATCAGCGTAAACTGGAAAAGTATAGCTTGATGTGTAGCCGTGTGTACCAAGCGTGAGTGTCTCGGCTAATGTTCTGCCCGCCGGCTGAGTACTCTCTTTGATAGGTCTTGTCGCTGTGACAAAATAGTACTGGCTGGCGATGTGAACAGTCATCTAAAACTCTTACTTACACTGGACCATGCACCTACAATCTTTTGTACTTTTCTTTAGCGAGAAAAACGTTGATAGCTTGTCGCTTCGCCGTCAGCGGGAGGACAGGTGTCTTATACCTGCTGGTTTTCTCCACATAATTCACATCAGTAGGATTGCGACATCCAATGTTTCGCGTCAATAAACAGCGATGCACAGTCCATCTTGATTTAGTGAACAGTTATGTCAGTAATAGACCGGCTGGGTATATTCTATAAAAAATTCACCGTTAAAAGTTGTGAAGTAAGCTGTCATTCAATCTGATGCAATGTTGCTAATTCTGCGTATGTTGAGTTTTTGTGGTGTGATCTTTATTTCGGAGAAATAAAAAATTACAACAGATTAGTGAAAACTTTTCATTGACTCCATCACTTTTATCTGTGGCCAAGATTTGAGTAGGAAGTAACACAAAAAAAAAAACAACAAAATATACTTAAAATAGTTATATTATTGTAATAAATTGATTTTATTTACAAGTAAAATATAATTACAAACTACACGCGCATAATTATTGCAAAATACAATCAATTCCGATGCTTGGTGCACACTATTAATTAAATTATCGAAACTACGTAGCTCCTCAATATCTGTGCAAATTATATAAGAATTTATGTAAAACAAAATGTCTTTTTTAAACAAAGAGGCTCTATTTAGATGATAGTTCTTATCATATAAATCGTATGTGAATAAATGTTAAAATTAATATATAAATGGACATCCTAGACCTTAAAATTCCAAGTCGTCCTGACATCCACGAACCCGCTCTGGGCGCGCGTGATAGATTAACTAACAGTCCAAGTCCCTTTCATGAGAGGTCTGTGTCCCAGCAGTGGGAACGTTGGCTGATAAGGCCGGACATTCTTTTGAATTGTATTATGAAATGTTTAAATAATATTATTACTAAATTTTCTTAAGAAAATATGTTGTAGGTAAAGTTTCAAATTTCAAAATGGAAATGGTAGATCATTGAATTTTATGAAATACTAGCTTCCGCGCGCGGCTCGCCCGCATGAAAGTCGGAAATTATCCCGCGGGAACGTACTACCGGGATAAAAAGTATCCTATGTATTAATCTAGGTTATAATCTATCTGTGTGCCAAACTTCATCCAGATACATTCATTTGTTTTTTCGTGAAAGAGTAACAAACATCCATACATACAAACTTTCGCGTTTATTTTAAATTAATAATATTTGTAGAGAAAATGTGATGTAGGTAAACAGCTGTATGTGATTTGGTTCTGGTCAAGTTTTATCATAATTATTATGATAATGGAAAATCATTGACTTAAAAAAAAAACATGAATTCCATGAATTAGTCTTTTTATGTGCTAGGTATGAATCTAGGAAATGAAAATTAGACCATTCTGCGTCTGCCTTAGATCTGAACTTAGAACCATTGAGTATGACACATTATTTTCAAAATAATGAGTACAAAATCAAGATGTAAAAGCAGTGGCAAACAATATTTGAACGGTGTTTGAATCTCTATAGGTAAAAAGAACATCTAAAAACTAAAACAGGTGGATTATAAACAGAGATCGGATATTCGGATGCATATTTACCTAAAGATAATTTTTATGAAAGTATGTAATCGGCTTTATAAATTATTTGTAATATATAATTAAAAACCCTGGGATTCTTGGATTGCATAACTATTCAGATGTGTATTAATTTAAAATTAATGTTTAAACCGATACAAATATGTGTAAGTACTGGAGGAGGGGTGGTTTGTATTAGTTAAAACAAAAAATAAACAAATTACGACTTTTTCGATACAAAAGCGCATTCCATGTTAGCCAACATCTCAACTTTAAGTGAATATGCATCCGAATATCCGATCTCTGATTATAAATGTCTTAACGCATAATTAATCTATTACATTTTTATAATGCAATATTCTACTTAATTATGATGTCGCGAGTATATTATTTTGTGATCCAGTATTATAATAATGGAAGATGAAACGATGATTATTTAAAACTATTAAATAAGCAAAATGAACTGACGTTTATTAGTCTCACAAAAACTCGAGAATGACTGCACCGATTTGGTTAATATTGGTTGATTGTAATTTTTATTTTATTAATTTTTATTTTATAATATTTGTAGAAGTCCAAGGAAGGTTTAACAGGTAAAAAAAAAGAATTGACGTTTGTTAGTCTCACAAAAAGTTCAGGCTTTTATTGGAGGCATGAAGTTCGCCGGGTCAGCTAGTTTAAAACTAAAGATAGTAAGTGTAGAAATATTTAACTGCGAGGATAATGAATGATTCTTATTAGTACATGTACCTATGTTAATGTATGTACAGTATTTTTATCTAATGAAGAGACGCGCGCTTTATTCGTGTTAACTAAGTGTACGAACACTTGTGACATGTGTGTGTAAGCACAGGAGCTCTCGGTACCCTCCGAAACAATGGCGGCGATGTCGTAAGGGTGTGTGTGTGTGTGTTACGTGCTGGCGCTAGAAAATAACTATGCTATGTAAAATTTCTACATATATATCTGTAATTTTTAAAGTGTACATAGTTAAAAGTATTCTATCTGTATACTCGTCTTCACACACACAGTCACTGCGTGATTGTACACTTGGTAATAACAAGTAAAGCGCGCGTCGCTTCGTGACATAAAATACTGTGATGTTTCGCATTATTTACTTATCAAACAAAAAGAGATTAGGATAGTTTTTAAACAGTAGTTCAGTTAATTTCATAATATTTTGTTTATTTTACAATGCTAATAAGACTACCATGTAGTTGCTGTCGAACATTGTTGGATATCGAGTTCGTTCGATATATTTTTCGTTTTGTTAGATTTTGAAGAAGCTATTGCAGTTTGTTGTCTATCGGATCAATTTTAATTTCAGAACGTAATGTTCAAATCATTGTCATGGTTGTGTCTATTGGTTACATTTTTAGTAATTAAAGCTAGATTCAGTCAGACTAAAACTATACACAATACAAAATTATTTAAAAAAACTTCTATGTTGCAAACGTACCTACTAATGTAATTACGATCTATTGTCATGGCAACCGTTTTGTGGCATTTATAGCAAAATGCTATACTGCCAAAGGGTTAAAAGGCTTCAAGATTCGACTTGCGATACTTTCAGTAAACTACTCTATACTCCATTTGAAATAAGATTAGACATTGAGATAAACCTTTTCTACATTCCGTTCAACGATTATGACTTCTATTCCGTAGGCACAAGGATTGGCATCAGGATGACATTAAAAGCAAAAAATTGGTTACAATACTAACTTTTTACTGCAGACGCCATTTCTAATGCTCCCAACGCAATAGAAGTCAAAATCAGTTGAACGGACTGTAAAAAAGGTATATTTAAATGTCTAATCTTATTCCAAACGGAGTATAGTTCATTTTTATTGTCATCAGCCATATCCTTTGCCTAATATGGACAAGCCGGCATTGTCAACAGTAGTCGATGCAATCACGAGCTCACGTTATGTGGCTCTTATGTCATTGACACAAGGTTTAATTCGTCCCCTTGGTAACACAAAAACGTAACTCGACTTTGATCGATTTTGAGTTAAGTTAACAGATTCTATTTAGTCACAAATACACGTCTCTCGATGACACTTTATTTCTAAAAGTGGTGGTTGACGGGATTTTGACGATAGCTTTGAAAATATAATAATTATATTCTCAATATTGTACCGTGTCACGCGAATTTTATTTGTTTTATCCGTTTTCTCAAATTGGACAAAATCGAAAGTCTTTGTGTTATTAAAGGGGCAGATTATCCTGACATACTAAAGCTATAACTATTCATTATACATGATACGTCTATTACATTAAAATAATTACACAAATACACATAATAGTATTAAAATTGGTCCCATACAGATACATACGGTATACTACATTCAGGTATTACTTGGTCCTGCCAATTAAATACTGGATTGTAAGGCGGATAGACATGTAGTGATTTGAATGGATGGTGATAAGCCAATACGGCCCATTCACAGTTATTTTACCTCTGACATTGCTGTCAAGCAGGAGCAACCTTTTTGTGAAGAGAACCAAGATCAATGCGATATTGACAGACTTGTTAGTGCCAGCAATTCAAAAGAAACCTTATTTTATCGTAAACAAAGATCACATTTAGACAGTGACGCAAAATCAGAGGTGAAATAAGTGAGAATGAATCGTAGTTAAAATATTGTTCTATGCAAAATAATTGTCGAAAACCATGCTAAAACCTGGTTTTTGTGTAATAAATGCATGTCAGATATTCGTCCTGTTTAAAGTGTAGGGGACTCGTGGCCAATACATCAGTAGAAACACTTGGTGTACAAAAATCTCCCTTACTACTACGACATAAGGCGCTGTTGATGTCAAATTGTTATTGGGTGACAGCTCGAATTGTCTGTGATTTTACTATGCAGGGTGTTTTTTTTTTCATGCCGCGATGGCTGCAACTGGTAGAACATTTATTTCACACATTCAGTTGACCAGAAATCAAAGGGAACCGGTTAGGAGTCTATTGCTTATCTCCCCACCCAATTCAAACCACTATTACCACAATTGAATAACCAAAACATCGTAATCACAGCATTATGTCTTTTACATGATTTCTTCACATATCACATACCTACATCATCAAGATTTAACTCCCAAACCGGCATTCTAATCATCCTCAGTACCACAGCACCGGACATACTCTAGGGCCTTATTGAGACAGTCGAGCCAGATATCCCTGTCCTTCGGTGTGTCTGCAGCTAGTAGATGTCGCCGCACGACGGCCCCGTCGGGGCGCCGCACGTACACCAGCGAGCCGCTGTCGGGCACGATGAGGCCGGCCGGCACCGACGACTCTAGAAGGAGCGTGTTGGGGCGCGCGCACAGGTCGCGCGGGGCTTTGATGATGCGCTCAGAAATTACGGTCGATAGGTCGATGTCGCCGATGGGCATCTGAAAAAGAAGGTTTTTGTTAGGGCTTCAGAGTTGTCACACACTAATCACATCTACTTCTGAAGCTGTTCTTGCATAAATCCGGACAAACAAATGTTTATCTGGTTAACTTAATTCTTTGTCGTCGGATTACCTCTAATTAAAGTTGGTCCTAAAAATGGAGCATCTCTGGGCAAACCGGTAGCGTTCGGCGGCACGTGCGGTTCGATTAGTACCTACGTAATGTCTAGTGCCTTACTATAACAATAATATTCCAGAAATTTTCACGTGTTCAATTTGATGCTCATTTTTTAAATTATTTGAATACAAAAACGTGTTCTTTTTTAAGTCTATTTCTATAAATCGATAGTACTACTGAGGGCATATTGTTCTGAACCGTTAAAATTCCAGCGTGTATGCCAGATGGTCGGCTATCCCACCATGTAACGGGTGACCGAACCACATCAGCTGTTAAGCATTAAGTTGCACGGAGTAAAAGATAGCTAAACATAAGTGAAGCAAGTTTTTCATGCGTTTCGCCCTTTTTAATTGCGTAATTGGCTTGCTCTTGACCGCGATCTCGCCTAATGGAAGGCGATGAAAGAGGTCTTCGACGGTACGAGCGTGCCCAGAAAATGCATATTCACCCTTGCTTTGAAGGCTGACGGTTTATATGTCTTTGTATAGGGCTGATGAAGATCGATGTTCTTACCTTCCTCTGCACATCATCAGGGTACTTCCAGTAGGCCAGGCGGGGAGGCTGCAGTCTGAACCAGCGTCTGTGCCATGCTCCTAACCCTGACACGTCGTCGAAGGCAGTGAGGAAGGCCGCGTGAGGCGATGGAGGAGAAACTTGTACTCGTGCCTTGATCTCGAGGTTGACGGTGCCTTCGAGTGGACTGCTGCATGGGACCTTGAAATATTACAATAGAGTTTTAGATGCATAGTACTCGCAACCAATGTGTACAATTCACGTATTTAAAAACGTTCATTCTCGTCGGAAGTTCATCTCAACAACAATCAGTGTCAAAGCCTTGCCAAAAATTAAGATACATAATATACATAACATATCCGCCTATAATATCGCCACTGCTGGGGCACAAGCCTCTTTGCTGTGAGAGAGAGGGGGCCGTAATCCGCAAGCGGACCCAGTGCGGGCTAGCAGATGTCACGTCTTTGAATTTTTGGTTCTAGGACATGCCGGTTTCCTCATGATGTTGTCCTTCACCGTTTTGAGAACAGTGGTGATGAAATAATTCACACAAAGGTTCGAACCAACGAGGTGAGTGACATACTGTGGGCCTCAATCAGCTATGCGGGCCCAGTGCAGGTTGATTCTAGACAAAATATTATTACTTAATCATCTTTTGGCACTGTAGGCCGCAGGAGTCCGCTGGATGCGGGAAGCACAGAACCGGTCGAAGTGGCGGAGCTTGGGGGAGGCTTATGTCCAGCAGTGGACGTCTTTCGGCTGAAATGATGATGATGAATCATCTTTTTCTCTTTTATGCCAAGGGCACAATTTCTTACCTTATTTAGAGTAAAGTTGTTCCTGGTGGATTGCTGCAGCGCAAAGATGCAGTATCCGTGCAGTGAGAACTGAGGAGAGCGTACTGCTAGCGGTCCTGCTGGACTTTGTATTCGCGGCGCTTTAAGTTCAGATATCTTTGATTTCGGTGTTAGGAGTTTGGAGCTTGACTGTGGAAAAAAGGGCAAAAAATTTGTCACATAGCTATGCATATAGGAATTTTTAAGGTACTCGTAACAAAGAAAAAAACATATTTTTTTTTGTCTCTGTCCGTTTGTATTGGCTAATCTCCGTAAGGGCTGGACCAATATTGACGGGACTTTCACTGGCAGATAATTGATGTTATAGGCATACTACAAATAGGCTACTTTTTGTTCCTTTGGGATAATTTGCCAAGTACACGCCGGGCGAAGCGGCGGGCACAGATACTTAGAAAATAAAAATTAAAGTGAGTACAAAAACATTCTTACCTTTTTGCTAGAGATGTGATATTTCATCTCGTGCGAAAGCACTTGTTTTGACGCCTGCAACAGGTACACTTCAACTGTAACCTGAAAATAGAAGCAAGTTGCTTCAACACTGATCTCGACTCTTACGTTAAAGTACAGTTTGTGAGAAAAAAAGTACAACACTATAGAGGTATGAGGAACAGGGTATAAAGTTCATTCATCTTCTATAGAAAAGGGAGGATCCTCCGACAAATCGGGAGTTGTGTCTGGTGAGCAACTGCCGAACGAAAGCATCTACAAACCTGCACCCTAATTGCGTAACACCTGATTAATCGTAATCGGTTTCATTTTGACAGTTCAACAATATTCATTGCGCTATTTACGTTGTTGAGCAGACACATTTTTCGAACATATGAAACAATGGTTTAACCATCTGTTCCAAAACGAAACAAATTATGATGAATTGTGAGTTACGCAATTAGGGTGCTGCTTGAAAGAGGACTTTTGGCCGAAAGGTGTCGTATGTCGACGTTTCCGAGGACGGTTACGCGACACCTCACAGCGATACACGACGCCGTCCACTTTACGTGTATAGTTATAGTTTTAATAAGTTTCTAATATGTATTAGCTGCCTAATAATAAAATGATTGTTGTTGTTGCATAAATTTTTCGTCGGTTTTACAAAAATAAAATCTCCTGTTTCATAGAAAAGTGCAATACCTACGCGGGCAAAATGAATGTAACAGCTGATTTTTTTTTTAATAAAAAATGTATCCTGTTAATACTAGTTCCGAGGTTAAACCCTGGTAGCGCGATGCAGAATTTTGCGTGACGTCAGTGTGATGCGCATTCCGCATGTGGCAGTGTAAATGCCGCTTGAAGTTAAGCCCAAGATAGAAAGAGCGTTTGGAAGTTCTCAAGCTACTCATCATAGTCTTTTGCCAACTTGGAGTCAGCTTCCAGTCTAAACTGATTCATGAGCTTTTAAATATAGGGGTTAAATATAGTGACCGATATTTAAACACATGATTGTAGTCATCATAACAAACAACTTTTCTAAAGAAACGAATTTTTATTTATTTAACTAGCGCATGTCCCCAATCACCCCAATAGAATATTGAGTACCTAACAAGAATAATACACCATGCCCCCGGATACAAGCGACTCACAGCTGATAGCGCGCGCGCGGTCCGTTGTTAAATTAATGAAAAGAAGAATAATGCATGGTAAAAGTGGATTCTCTTTTACACGCTTTATATTAGCTTCACTTGTATGTATGTTTGTTTGTTTGTTTGTATGTAACCGACTCCTTTGAGCGCGATTTTGACCCACTTTAAACGGTCAGATTTCATTGAAACTTTGTAAACTTGTCGAGGACCGATGAAAATTCAATCATTTAAAAAAAAAATTGAGAAAAAAAAACACGTTTTTGTAGTTAGCAGAACTAAAAAATTGAAAATAAATAATAGTTTAAAAAACTAAAAAACACGCTTTAAAAACCAAACTAAAAAAGGAGAAAATAAATAATTGGTTTTTAAAGCGTGTTTTTTAGTTTATTTATTTGTAATATTGTTGGTCACACGGGATTATCTATTAGAAATCCCGGGAAGATCCATATTAATATCAACATTTCGTTGCAAGTACATAAAAAACTCTACCTAATTCCGACCTCTGGTTATTACACAGCCAGGACAAAAAGAAAATACCTTCTTTTGAAAAAGAGGCTCAAACTCCGCTTACCTTGAAGTCACTAGCAAGTCCCAGCATACGTATTTCATCGGGGAAGTGCAGTATGTTGCTTGTCGGTTGCGTTTGTTGCATGCTGGTGGCGAGGACGCGGTCGCGACACTTGATCAGGCACACTGCGTGGTGACCTACAGCGCCATCTGTAAAGTAAAGAGTGGATTTTATAACACCCCGTACAGATGTTACTTTAGATTGTAACATCTATTGGTTAAGACGGAGAAATATTAGTAAAGAATGGTTTATAAAAATAAAAAAATGACTTAAAAAAAAAACGACAACCGATTTAAAAAAAAACCGGCCAAGTGCGAGTCGGACTCGCGCACGAAGGGTTACGTACCATTATCCATTTAAACGTCAAAAAAATCATGTCTGTTGTATTTTTAAAGTGAATATTTAATTTAATCTTTTGACCGCCACCGTCAGCTAATGTCGACAAGAAACCAACATTTCAGCGTCAAATTAAATAACAGAATAATGTTATGAGTAATATTTTATTTAAAAATTGGGGACGAAAAGCAATGATTAATTGGTTATCGATATAATTTTGGAATTCTAATTCTTTTTTGTAGGAAATCCATATAAAAAAGAATAGCGCCGAATTTTTGGCATGTCGTGTGATACGTCGATGCGTTTACGCTCTGGCGGTCAAAAGTTTAACTAAATATTCTGTAAATATTTCAAGCGTCTATCTGTTGCCGTTATCAATATCGAGAACAACGAGCAAAAAAATCACGTCTGTTGTATGGGAGCCCCCTCTTTATTTTATTCTGTTTTTTAGTTATTCTGTTATTTGTTGTTATAGCGGCAACAGAAATACATCATCTGTGAAAATTTCAACTGTCTGACAATCACGGTTCATGAGATATAGCCTCGTGAAGTTTTAGTAATAGGGTGTCGTTTTACCCTTTGGGTACGGAACCCTAAAAAGGTACAAATTTGATAGTAGGCAGGCTACACAAGGCATACGCACCAGCATTAAGTTGTCGCACGTAGTCCCGCTTGAGCGGCACGTTGAGCGCGTGCAGCTGCAGCGTGGCCATGCCGCGCGCACGTGCCGGCCCCGCGCCCTCCACCTGCAGGCGCTGCAGCTCGTGCACGCTGGCCTGGCGCCGGTGGGCTGCGGCAGCGCACGACATTATACATACTTATCCTCCTAATATCATAAACGTCAAATGTTGGGAATCGGATCCAACACACGACCTTGCGCGCAATCTGCACGCGCAGGCAGGCGGTGGCAACATGGCTCGGCCCGCCGAGCACTCGCTTCACGGACTCCACCGCGACGGACGAATCTGCTCTCTTACCTAATTATTATTTGTTTGTCCGGGAAAGTTTATATTGTTAATAAGCAAGGCAATAAACCATTGCCTATCAGAATACCAGCGCTGCGACACTTTTTAAATGTCGCAGCATCATGCTGAGGTCTTTTGGCCTCGTGCAGGACTTTGTTTTATTTATTTTTAAAATATTTTTGTTCTTCCGAGAAATTTGTTTCTTATAATTTTTGTACCATTGTGTCTTTATTTTAGTATGTGATCTTCCTGTGCGAGTCACAATAAATACCTTTTCTTTCTTTCTTTCTATTACATACAGTCCACTTTCATTTGCTCCCCGCGCTAACAGAAATTTTGTGTGTTTAGATGTTCAGATATTTAGATGTTTGTTACTCAATCACGCCTTAATGGCTGGACGGATTTGGATGAAATACGGCACACAAGACATATAGTTTATAACCTGGATTAACACATCGGATACTTTTTATCCCGGTAGTACATTCCCGTACGATAGTTTCTGACCTCCACACGGGCGAAACCGCTGGCGAAAGCTAGTGTCCTTATAATTCTTCTCTCATATTTATATCACCATAAAATTGTAAATACCATTACATTATAATCTACCTCGTGAGATTATAAACTGTCGAAAGATTTTAAACCGTAACATACTGCTTACAATTTAAGGGCCTACGTCCCGTTTGGTAACGTAACACGGTCATTTTATGAACCGTACTGCTCATTAACGGCTTGTCTTGAAGATTTGAAAAATATATGATTTTGCTATAGATTCATATAGATCATTTTGCCCGAAGTACTTTTTTTGTATGGTTAATACTTTTGCTGTAAAAAAATATTTTCCAACACGCAATATTTTGGCTTCTATTCCATACTCCTACTAAACGGCTTCGTTTTTTGGAAAAAAAAAATACACTGAAAAATAGATAGTTAGAGGTATCTAACTATCTATTTTTAAAAACACTGAAAAATAGATAGTTAGAGGTATCTAACTATCTATTTTTCAGTGTGTATTTTTTTTCCAAATAACGAAGCCGTTTAGTAGGAGTATGGAATAGAAGCCAAAATATTGCGTGTTGGAAATTATTTTTTTACAGCAAAAGTATTAACCATAGCGATTCTGTGGTACCCCACAGAATCGCCGAAGCACAATTGTAAATTAATCAAAGGAATATCCCCATTTTGAGATAAAGGCTCAGAGGTGCCCAGCGCGGGCGCGGGCGGCAGTCGTGCTTTAGCATACAGACGGGAGATGAGGATACTATGGGCCTTAACATTATAAGCAGCATCTTTTGATATGATATTTAATGATATCCAAGATAAGAATGCTTGGAAACATGCTGGTCCTGCTCCATAGGACAATCTAGAGTCTAGACAAAATCAAACTGGTTGCTTATTGAATTGTATAATTAATTATATTTATGACATTGATTTACACTCAGTGACTACTTTAACTCACACACTGACTTATTACTTGTTAATATTCTAGGAAACTCGTATACTTACTTTTACAATGTTTGTAAATATGTGAGCATCATGTATCTATCATAAAATAATTTATCTGTATTGCTTTTCATTCCTTTTACCTATTTTGGTATAGTAATTTTATTCTGGGTGCATCGTTTTCACACATAATTATATAATGAATGTACTATGTTAAATATTGTATTTAAAACATTTTAAAAGAGTAACGGTGGAGTTACTTGCCCATTCTTCTCCATACGAAACTACATTTTAGAAGGGGCAACTAGAATCAATTCTATTTTAATGTAAATATTGACGTACAAAAGTGCCTTTTAAGTGCCTATTTGGAATAAATGCTTTGACTTTGATATTTACAATCTTGAATATTGAGCCTGTCCTTCAACAAAACTCTGAAATACACTTGTTAATCACAGGACGACCTACCGAAAGACCGACTAATCAGGGACAGCCTTCGGATAGTTGACAATTTAACGCGCGAAAGATTGTGTTTTAACAGTTTCACTTCGATAGATAAACCAATCGAATCGAACCTACCAAAAAATAAATACGTTAAATTGTATGCGTTATTTTACGATTTTATTCTTTTGACAGTTTACAATCTCTAGAGATAAATTTACAATCTAACGGTATTTACAATTTTACGGTGTTATATGCATTCTAGAATAGTTAATGCCCTGATAAAAATAAAGCTTCGTAGCCAATACTTGACTCGCTACATGTTGCTAGCTACATGTTCCGTTAGCTGCCTGTATATCAAATAGCATGATCGAGTCGTACATTTATGATTCTCCAGTCGAAATGTTCTTTTCATGATGAAACTAAAATACATGGTTGATAAAAACAGTACACACATTTACTACCACTTAGTTGAAATATTACAGAGAACTAAGTACCTCTTAAAGTGAGAACCAATAGATTGTTTTTCCATTTTAATAATGTAATGTTGTACACTTACTTGCTAATAACAATAATCTTTCGCCTTCCGCTTGCTCGGTGGAACCGCTGAATTCAATGGTAGCAGCACACAAGTTCAAAGCTTGACTTGCCTAAAATGAAACACAAGATAGTTAGTTGCAATGAACTACCAGTTCTAGAGTAATAATAATCGTCCGACTTGCACTGTAGTTAGTCCAGTTACCAAAGGTGCATTTAAATTGCATGTTATTTATGCAAAATGGCCAATAAGGTGTTGTGGGTTAAATACTAAAATATTGTAACCTTTGATTCAGACTTGAGATGGATTCGACAGCTTGCAAGTCTTGTATAGAACTATCGAGCAATAATTTAGCGATGTGTACGTAAAATGATATCATAAAACGATCTCGTTTATCGGGCTAAAGACTGAACCTTGACCAGAACACATTTCAATTCCCGGTTAATCCGTAAGCAAAATTTAATGAAATTGAAATAAAATAATAGAAAAAAAAGAGATAATGAAAACTAGTCTTATAACAGTCTATATTAAGTAATTGGTGGATCACCGTTTTGGACATTATTTATAAACGATGATTAAAGTTAAGAGATGTTTAAGCGTCAAATATGTATGGTTAAACAGTCGCTAAACATTATTGAACTATTTAACTTTAAGCATCGTTTATAAATAAAGTGGTGTGTTTAAGTAAAATCTAAAATAATATTTATTTTATGTTTGTTACGCACAAAAAAATTAATAATAGGTCTTTACCTATGAAATTGCCGTTTTGTATGAAAAAATTTAAACGAATTTTTTTCATGTATTTTTTATTTGTATTAATCGAAGTAATCACCCATGCAATCAATGCATCTTTGCCATCACAGTGGCAGTTTATTGATGCCCTTCTTAAAGAAATCAGCTGGATGGGAGGCAACAAATTCTTCAAAGGCATTTTGTACTGCCTCTCGGGTATTGAATTTTTTTTCCGCCAAGAAGTTATCCAAATTCTGGAAAAAGTAGTAGTCTGTAGGCGCAAGGTCTGGTGAGTAGGGCGGATGACGGAGAGCTTCCAACCCCAGTTCTTGCAACTTGGAGACCGTCTGCTGTGCAGTATGAGGTCGCGCGTTGTCGTGCAGGAGCAGCGGAGACGAGCGATTGACCAATGCTGGTTGGAGATGTGCCAGCTTCTCCATCATTGTGTTCAGTTCTTCACAGTACACATCTGCAGTAATGCTCACCCCGTTTGGTAAGAAGCTGTGATGAATCACACCGGCGCTAGACCACCAAACAGTGACCATCACTTTTCTAGGGGTAAGTTTTCGTTTAGGGCATTGTTTAGGTGCTGAACCAGGATCCAACCAACTTGCTGAGCGCTTGCGGTTATCAAACAGAATCCATTTTTCATCGCAGGTAACAATGCGGTTCAAAATTCCTTCATTTGTGTGTCTGTTGAGCAGTGCAAGGCACGTCTCGACGCGTACTTCGCGCTGACGATCATTGAGTTCGTGGGGCACCCATTTGTCAAGCTTTTTTACCTTGCCAATTTGACGCAAATGGACCAATATTGTTTTGAAGCGTCAAAACAATATTGGTCCATTTGCGTCATTTGCTAACGTCGAAAGCTGCTGCTAATTCAGCCGTAGATTGTGTATCATCACCTTCCACAATCGCCTTTAATTCGTCATTGTCGACCAAAGTCTTCGGACGACCGCGAGGTTCATTTTTCAGGTCGAAATTTCCAGAACGGAAGCGAGCAAACCAATAACAGGTGGTGCGTTGGTTTGTAGTGTTAGCTCCGTAAACGTCGTTGATGTTGCGTGCCGCTTGTGCCGCGTTGCTGCCACGACGGTACTCATATTCCATAATTACTCGAATTTTTAACGTATCCATGATGACGAAAAAGATTGAAATGCGATGAAAATGTAACACTAATCAATAAACAAATGACTACTTTTGGAAAAAAAAATCCATGTTTTTAAAATAAAATAAATTTGAAATTAGAATTCTTACCCAAACAAAAATTATTTTGATTTGAAATGGCCAGTACTGCAAAACGGCAATTTCATAGGTAAAGACCTAATATTAGTTTTCACGGGCACACAATCAAATTGTAACGGTTTCACGCTAAAACGGCTCAACGGTTTTGGGTGAAATTTGGCACATGGTTAGAACATGACCTGGAGAAGGACATAGGTTAGTTTTCATCCAGGATGGCAGACGAAGTCGCAGGCCACAACTAGTAAATAATAAAAGTATACAGGGTGAAATTGAAAACATGCGACAAACCGAAATGGGAGATTGTACTCATCATTATGAACAACTTTTACTAAGGGACCAATGATGCAATCCCGAAAAAAAAAAAACATCTGTTCCCTACATTTATGTTCGCATAACTCGTCAAAATGTAGGGAACAGCTGTTTTTTTTTTGCGATTGCATCTTTGGTCCCTCAGTAAAAGTTGTTCATAATGATGAGTACAATCTCCCATTACGGTTTGTCGCATGTTTTCAATTTCAACCTGTATTTGTTATGCACAAAAAAAAATACATTAGTTTTCACGGGCACACAATCAAATTGTAACGGTTTCACGCTAAAACGGCTCATGGGATTTGGGTGAAATTTGGCACATGGTTAGAACATGACCTGAAGAAGGACATAGGTTAGTTTTCATCCAGGATGGCAGACGAAGTCGCAGGCCACAGCTAGTAAATAATGAAAGTATATAATCCTCTTTACCTGTGATATAACAGTCTGCTGCTTGGCTATCTCGTTCTGTAGCTCCTTGATCCTCTCACGCACGGTTGTGACGCAGGCGGCCGGCTCGTCCGGCGTGGCTGGCGGCTCGCGGTCCGGCGACACGTGCCGTACCACACGCATAGGGGTCGTCGGGGTAGAAGACTGGAAAACAGTAATATTACAGAACAAACACGAGCCTGGGGTCATCATCATCTGTTTAGCCTTTGCCCAACTATGTTGGGGTCAGCTTCCAGTCTAACCGGATGCAGCTGAATACCAGTTTTTTACATCGAGCGGCTGCCTATCTGATCTCCACAACCCAGTTACTGGATAATACGATACTCCTTGGTAAGACTGGTTGTCAGACTTTCAGGTTTTTGACGACCCGTAACGACCGTCAAAGATCTACGAACAGCAGCCGGGACTAAAAGCTTAACGTGCTTTCCGAAGCACGGAGGGATCTTGAAATGTAAAGATGGTCACCTATCCGCGGACCAGCCGCGGCAAGCGTAGCTTAACCTGACGACTATTAAGACGAGCCTAGGGTATAGAATCTTTACAATAGATAAGGGTATCTATATTTTTATGAGTTTATGTTGTATCCACTTCCCGTTCACGTTTAAGGTGAATGCGCAATGATAGAGCGCGAAATTCAAATTTTGTTACGTTTTTTGCAATTTTCAGGTGAGTGTAAGCTTGTTTCTTGATCAAAATATGATTTGCGACTATAACATGTACGTATTTACATATTTATAATCATTAGAATCAATAATACATCTTTCTAAGTTAGATTTGTTCCATAAGAACAAATTTCTTATGGAAAAGTGCTTGTGGAACAAATCTAACTTATAAGAGATATATTAGACATTCTAATGACTATAATTTTGTAAACACGTACCTGCTAAATTCGCAAATCACATTTTGATCAGGATACAACCTGACACTGACCTGAAAATTGCAAAAACGTAAGAAAATTTGAAATTCGCGGTCTACCACTGCGCATTCACCTTAATCTACGATTTTTGCTATTTCTTACTATGCCTCCAACACACACTGCACCCGCGTGGTGGATTACGGCCCTCTTCCTCTCACAGAGAGGAGGCCTGTGTCCCAGCAGTGGGAACATTGTAGGCTGATTATTTGTATGACCATGTCAGCTTTGCAAATTAATCTAGATTCTCAAGCTAAACTTATTTACAAGACAAGATTTAAGTCTTGTAAATAAGTTATTCAACAATATCTTACGGATGGTACAAATCATATACTTACTTATTACAAATTAGAGTTTTATGCGTATGTTACCAAATATTTTAATGACATCACCTAAAGGTGCGCTTACACGAGCAACTAAAATTTCTCCATCCTGGTCAATTCTCGTCATCTATGACGTCACAACTACATCCAGCAATTTAGGGCAATGGCAACATGTAGCAACCTGTTGCCAGAGTTATGGCCACACAATATCATGCAATATGGAGCAACTTAAAAAAACTAGGCAATACGCCCCCGCCGCGTCCGTAGCCGCCGCCCGGTTCCTCTCGCAAAACGAGACGTAGTTATGCGTACAAACGAGATAGAAAGAAAATTTACTAAAAAATTCCAAACCGATTGGATATTTGGCAACTCATGAAATATATGGAGCAATCAGAAGCAATATTCCCGAAAAATATCCGCAATTTATTGTTCTTGCTCCAGATTGCTCCACTTAATTGATCCAGATTGATCCATTAGTGTTGCCGAGCAATAATTGCCCGTGTAAGAGCACCTTAAGAAATTAGGTGTATGTTCGATAGTCTTACTTTTGATAACATGATTTATTGGGAGTTATCTTTACACATTAGTATTTCTCTTCTTCAAATTTTTTTGCTCAATTTTGTTTTTTTTCTCTATTATAATACAGGGTGTCCAGTAAATAGTACGACATAGTGTAGGGGTGATAGCTTGGGTCAGTACCTACCAAAAAAACATAATATATGTTCCGCAGTCATACAAAATTTATTTTCGTCCAAAAATCCTTTTCTAGTATTTTTAGGAATGTTTTCAAGAAATACTATTTTTTGTTAAGTTTTCACTGAACAATTTTCTTATCGCTTAACACTATAACTATAAATCCGTAACATTTTGCGGAACATATATTATGGTTTTTTGGCAGGTATTGACCCAAGCTATCACCCCCTGCACTATGTCGTACTATTTACTGGACACCCTGTATAATATCGATATCCTTTGCCATTAAGGCAAACAACTTCGCGGCAGGCCCAGACGGAGATAACGGGATAAACCGGAATCTTTTAATAATGGTTGGTCCCTGGTAGATCTGGACCGATTAGAAGTGCAAAGACAGTAGGGACGCCTATGCCCGCGTGGGAAATTAATAGCTAATGAAAAAATAACGTATATTACTCACCGCGTTCTGCATGCGCCTGTAGAAGCTGACACTGTGGACCAGCTCGTTGCCCTTGTCGACCCTGGGAGTGTGGGGCTGCACCTTCAGCGGAGACTTGAAGGCCGAGCGCTCCTGGTACACGAAACTTGATGAGGACTCGACGGAATGCTGCAACCAACCCCCAGTAGCGGTTGGTCAAGCAAAATATATATACAAGATAGGGCACCACAAATCACTAACTGATCGCGGTAAACTAATTCTAAACTTCATTCTTTTCTTTTTCTTTATTGTAAACAACTACAAAGAAAATGTTCATTCAATGTTCACTCATTCATGTGAAACACTTGGCACTTTACTGTTTTTAATTTTTTTATCTGCTATAAATTGTATGTATAGTCTGTGATAAATATATGTATATAATATTTTCTTTCGTTCTTTAAAAACGCCTGAACAGATTTGGATAAAATTTGCCACACTGATAGTTTATAACCTGGATTAACACATAGGATACTTTTTTTCCAGGCACGCTCTCATTGGATAATTTTCCCTGGACCTGCACGCGGGTGAAGCCGCTGGAAAAAGCTAGTTATATTATAAGGACAACTTAAATATGTTTTAATGTCTGCGCAAGCAGCATCAGCAGCCTATGTTTTATCACTGCTGGAACATAGCATAAACCTCCTCTGTGAGAGGGAATGAGCGGTAATCAACAGACCCACAATACGGGCCCAATGTGGTTTGGTAGATATCATCATCATCATCTGCCTAGCCTTTTCCCAACTATGTTGGGGTCAGCTTCCAGTCTAACCGGATGCAGCTGAATACCAGTATTTTACATGGAGCGACTGCCTATCTAACCTCCACAACCCAGTATTGGGTAATACGATACCCCCTTGGTAAGTCTGGTTGTCAGACTTTTGGGCTTCTGACGACCCGGTCAAAGATCCACAAATGACAGCCGGGACCAACGGCTTAACGTGCTTTCCGAGGCACGGAGGGATCTTGGTATGTAAAGATGGTCACCCATCCACGGACCAACCGCAGCAAGCGTAGCTTAACCTGATCGATCGACCCGTGCGGCTCATATTACTTAGCCACAAGCCCCCCAGATATGTTGTCTTTAAAATATTGGTTCTAGGACATGCCGGCTTCCTCACGACGGGTTACTTCACAGTCTTGAGAGAACCAAGATAGTTACAACGGTAACGCAGCTTAAGAAACGTTTTAAAAAAAACACTTTCGGGTTACACCTCGTAGACAATTCTAACATCCGACGAATCGTTTCAACCGTGGTTTTAGCCTGTGCAAGCGTGCTTATATGGATTACGTACACTTAAATATTGGGAAATTGTCTGTCTTAAAGACATCATCTTATATTTTCACCTGTTTATTAAATGATAGCAGATTCTTCAACAAACCCGACATTATTCAAGTCCACTAGATTAATGATTATTGGCAACAAATAAATACTTTTTCACTCAATGTTGCGCACCGCGGCAGTAACTCGCGAATACTAAAGAAAACACAATGGATATTTGTACAACAGTGTCTAGTGTATTGTGTTGTTGAATGTTTCACTAGAATACTACAGTTATTTGTCATGTTTTACTAAGAAAATTCAATCATGAATCGACGTATAAGATGATAGTAACACAGCATTTTGTTTGTGCGTCGTTATTGTCTTTGTGTAAGAGGCTGTTGACGATTTTTTTCCGATTTCAATGATTTACGTGATTTTAAAGACGTACTTTTACAATTATACAACGTGTAACGGAAAGGGTATATACATACCAAGGGTACGGCTCTTTTGGATGATATCAAAAAATATTGGAAGGGTTTTATTTATCCTATCTCTACATTTTCGGAAGTTATGAGAATTTTTAATACATTGATACTAGAAACCGAACTTTTCAAATTTAAATAAACACATCAATCAGAAGAGATTAATCGTGATACTGGCAAGTAACGTGGAAAGTTATTGACCTACGTAGTGCGGTGACACGTTTGTTATGATTTGAATTTAAGAAACATGAAATCGAAAATTTGGTATCAATTCTTAGAGTATTTTATTTTGAGCTGAAAGTATGCATAGTGATACTATACCAGCTGTTATCTTTAGTGCTTAAGGATAGCAATAGGGTTTCTGTTACATCCTGTATATACAGAATACAGTATCTTAGGCCTTTAACTAAAATATTTTGTTAGTCTGCAGTCTGTCTGTTAATCTGGAGCAGTGATGGGCCCAGTGGTTTCGGCCTCGACTCACAAGTCGTAGGTCGTTTTTTGTTTGTTACGCGTTCACGGTAAAACGGTTGAACGGATTTGTATGAAATTTGGCACATGAGTAGGTCACGACCTGGATTAGGATATACGATACTTTTTATCGCGATATTTCCACGGGATCGAGACTAATGCGGGTGAAACCGCAGGGTGCAGCTAGTTATAAATATTGTGTAGTAATGAGTACCTTATTGACTTTAGGCGGCGTCGGTCCCTCGCTCTGCTCGTTGATCGCTTCGTCTAGAATATCGTCGAGTTCGCTGTCCAATCCGCTACTATCAGAGTCACTCTCACGCACCGCCTTCTTGTAACTTGTGTTGTTTTTCTTTACCACCTGTTTATAAACACGTTACATAATTAATTTAAATAGCACTTAATACATTTTAATTTAGTACCTACACCTTAACAAAATAGTACAATTTAGTGTCATAACTTCATAACATTAAGATTTACATCAGTTTAAAGTGGAACATTTGGCTTCTAAACTAGGCAAGAAACCTGTGTATTCGAAACCAACAAAAATGTCAGGAAAATTAATTGATAAACAAACAACTTAAATTGTCCGTATATTCACATCACAACTGTAATTTTTTGACAGTTGTATGAAATGGCTAGAACACGGCCAAATGACGTAGGGTGTCGATAGTACATAACAATCAATTTATCTGATTATACATCATGTCAGTTACATAAATACCTGCTAAGTATCACTTTATAGTCTGATTAATACATATCTTAACAATATACAGAAAAGAGATATTTATTTCCAGCATAAAATAAAAATCTGTTAATTACTGAAACCCATACAAAAATATTAATCGCAATAATTTACATTCATCTTTGTGATGCCTACCCTAAGAGAGTACCTACCCTAATCCCTGCCCTATGATTATATCCAATACTGTTCCAGAAAAATGAAGGTGGCCCAACAGAAAAATAAATTCCGCGCTGATCACATGTGAATAAAGAACCTCGCTCACATGCACAATAATATTTTGTATTGAACAATATCTGTAAGGCCAGTGTAAAGTAATAAATAAATGTTCGACTGTTTAAACTCGGTAAAGGCGACATTGTGTGACGATTATTTATTGTCTCATTGTGTGGTTTTCCTCACATTTTTCCTTCATTGTTTACTTTA
This sequence comes from Antitype chi, assembly GCA_947359405.1. Taxonomy (NCBI): domain Eukaryota; kingdom Metazoa; phylum Arthropoda; class Insecta; order Lepidoptera; family Noctuidae; genus Antitype; species Antitype chi. The sequence continues at coordinate 10,667,622 of OX375829.1, forward strand.
ATCACTACCTCCTACGTAGATACTACAAAAAGTTTAAAAGCCATAGAATAACGGTATCTAATAGCCTATTCCTTTTATTCAATACTAGCAGCGCTCCGCGGTTTCATTCGCTTAGTTCCCGTTCCCGTGGGAATACGGGGATGAAATATAGCCTATATCACCCGGGGATAGTGTAGCTTTTCCCAACAGTGATTTTTTTTTTCGAATCGGTTCAGTAATTTCGGAGCCTATTCAATGCAAACAAACAATCAAATCTTTTCTCTTTATAATATTAGTAGGTATAGATAATATGCATGTAATTCCAAACTCATTAATTAAATATTACTACTTTGTATAAGAGTCAATGCTATATTTTTAATTTTTTTTATGCAATGCTTATTTTGCAATTTCTTATTTCATGTTAGGTTTTTCTGTTGGAACGGAAGGCAAGCTCGAAACGCGTAGTCTTCGAAAATGCCGGAAGTGACCTCAAAAGGCATGTGAATAAATAATATATTTTCTCAGCAAACCCAAAAACCTAGAATATTTGAATGTCGCGAGCTAACCTGGTGCTTCTCCCTTAAGAAGCTGGTGGAGGCGACCACGACCGCGACCACAGACCCTGAATGACAATCTTCACATGAGATTCGACAGCAGACTAACTGATAATAAGCGACTTAATTAAAGATCCAGAAACCAGGTCAAAACATCTTTATACCTTTGCCTTGTGCAATACTTATTAAGGCTTCTTCTGCAATGACTGCAACTAGTATATCATTCAACATTATACTTACATTCATGACTTCTCGTCCAAACGATGTTTCGGCCCAGTTGTCGGATTTGTTCATTTTCTCTTGAGCGCTCTCTGGGACGTAGTCTTCACAACTGGAAGATAATTAACAAATTGATGTCAGAATAAAATTGTGAACAACTTTTTACTAGATAGAAATTTTAAAATATTGATTATTTTATTCTTTTATGTTGCCGTGACGTTTAGACGTGTGACGTGATAAATCTCAGTATGTTTGGTTTATATTCCCAATAATGTTGTTTTGTAACGTCAATACGTAGACTTGACCAGCTGAGTTGATTCTTTACTAAATGCCCTACATTTTGAGACATTTGGTGTGCAAATTGTCAGGTCAAGGACAAGTTTAGGTCCCGACCGCACTACTCCCTAAATTGTTGCAACCCAATGTAATTCTACTTCACGACTGAGAGTCATCAGTCCGATTTAGAATTAAATTTAGTCTAGTGTGATCACTAGCTTCCAACTTCCTAACTAGTGTTCCTAATTAGAGTTTCTACAAATTAAATAATGTACCTAATACTCATTTTAGTTTTTGTTACCCTTAACCTAAAGAGGGGTCACGGTCACTGTACCGATCATTATGACCAAATTCTACAATGGGACCAACGCTGAAATCAAGAAACAAAATCTGTTGTTCCATACATTTGTATACACACAAATCGACAAAATATAGGCAACAACAGATGTTTTTCGCGATCTCGATGGTGGTCCCATTGTAAAACTTGATCATAATGATAAGTACAGTGACCCCTTTTTAGGTTTAAGGATAAACAAAGGCTAAGGTTCCATAAAACGATACTCATAATTTAATTTGTTATTTAGATCATGGGTTGACCCCAGCTGACGCTATACCTGCACCCTAATTGAGTAACACACTGATCAATCAAAATCTGAAAAAATTTGAAGGCAATAATTCCTTCAAAATTATTCATGTTATCCATTTGGGGGTTTGATGTGTACCTCTCGCTTTCCTGCAATCTGCGCGAGTGATTTCGTGAAAAGGGACGGAAGTGTGTAACAGGAAGCTGGGGATGCGAGTGCTATTTAATTTGACCAATGAGCTCGTGCGGTGGTAGAGTTGTCCGTCAGATGGTACCCATTTTTCAAGAGGTGAGGCACAATGTTGCTTTTTAACCAAAATGAGGTAACAGTCTGACAGATATTACACATCACAATGCGACTACTGTGAGGCTCGCTCGTTTAAAGTTTTAATCAATTGATTCGTATAATGTCTGCTTGAAAACTTATGCTCAGTTCCTTTAAACAAAAACGAATCGTTTTGCTTAGCAATAGTAGCAATTTTTATTTCCAAACTGGGCAAATAAATAATTTTGTAAGCTAATTTAATATAAGACGATCTACTCTGCAAAGCTATGAGCTATTTGCTTAATTTTGGTAAAGATATAAGAAACTTAATTTTAACCTACACCTCCCGTAAATTAAAGGAATGGGCCTATAAATAATGTGTGTAATTATAATTAATGTTGTTGAACTGTCAAAATGGAAGCCATTGCTACTGTTAGTGTGTGCAACTGTGCATTTACCGCGCAGGTTCGTTGTCTGTTTGAAGTTCAGTACGTGAAGTGATCATAACTTATCATTGCCATGGATTCAGTACTTGATGATGCCACCGGGATGAAATATTTCACCGGTTATTAAAAGAAAAAAATCGGTGTTCCATACATTTTGACTACGTAAGTATCGCACTTTTGTAGGAAATCAAAAACCAATGTGCCTAGCCGTTTCCTCCCAACTATGTGGGGTCTGTTTCCAGTTTAGCCGGATGCAGCTGAGCCACATGTATTTTAGATGGAGCGAATGCCTATCTGACCTCCACAACCCAGTTACTGGATTAATATATTATCCTTAAGACTGGTATCAAACCTTCGTGCTTCTAACGATTCGTAACGACTGTCAAACATCTACGAATGACAGCCGGGACTAAAGGCTTAACGTGCCTTCTGAAGCACGGAGGGGTTTCTTTTTTCTTGGTATCTCAAGATGATCACCTATCCACGGACCAACCGCAACAAGCGTAGCACAACTTGATCGATCGACTGGTACGGCTGTTATTACTTACCCACAAGCCGTCCCCTTCGTTCCTTTGTAGGAAAAAATACGGAATGCCGCATATTGTGGTCATGCGTTTTATTTTTGTTTACGGGGGAAACCTTCGAAAGGCGCCTGGGCTTTGGTGATAAGACCGGGGAATGTGGGCTTTTCATCTCACTAAAACCACCCCGGTGGTTATCATCACATGGAAGGGGCATCTGCATCGTTATCTCTCAAAAGACCGATCCGGCACCCTCTCTGTGTAACGCCTATTAGGGCACATCTCTAGGGACACTGTAAAAGGGTCTCCCCGAAACCGAACTCTGCAAGTGTGCGAGGCAGCAAGAGGTCATACCCAGCTCCTAGCCACAAGCATTAAGACTCTTTACAATTAGACACCGTGTCTGTTTCATATACCTTAGCTTTTTTACCTCAAGTTCATTGGTACTTCTTTGACAGGACAAGGTCAAGTTTTACTTGACTAAACACGTTCAATAAAACCATGCTTATGTACTTAGTTAACATTTTTTTAATGCGTAACAAGTGGCCGTGGTTTTTATGGACCTCTGGTGTATTTACACTATGTTTGGAATATACGGCCTTGTCTACTATGAATGACAATGAGGTAACTTGACACAAGATGTGTATCTTATTGCCTGCGGCGATTGTGGATGGTTCAAAGAACGTGGTGCTCAAAAACATATTAACATAACATCACGCCTGCCCGTTCGGCAGAGCTGAACCTATACAAGATGTAACTTGAATAGCGCACAACCTGTTAAGGGGTTATTGTGCTCATCATTATCAACAACTTTTACTATGGGACCAAACCTGAAATCGCGAAACAAAATCAGCTGTTCCATACACTTGTATTCGCATAAATTGTCAAAATGTAGGGAACAGCTGATTTTTTTTTTACGATTTAAGTTTTGGTCCCATAGTAAAACTTGTTGATAATGATGAGTACAATGACCCCTTAAGAGGTTGTGCGTTATTTAAGTTACACCTTGTATATAGTACACCCACATTTCGCCAGTTGTTTAAGGCCCATGTAATAGGGGGGCGAGGGGTGGTGGCTCAGTGGTAACGGCCGCGACTTACGAGTTGTAGATCATAGGTTCAAACCCAGACAGGCGCTTTACTTTGTGTTCATTATTTCATCACCACTGCTCTCAAAACGGTGAAGAAGGAAAACATCGTGAGGAAACCGGCATGTCTTAGAACCAAAAATTCTAACGTGACATCTACCAATTCGCACTAGGCCCGCGTGGTGGATTACGGCCCATTCCCTCTCACCGAGAGGATGCCTGTGTCCCAGCAGTGGGAACCTTACAGGCTGACGATAATGATGAATAGGGGGCGAGCCTTTTGCCATCAACCGGGCACAAATTCGAGACTCCGGGCTGCTAATGAGAAATTTCTCATCGAAAAATACAATAACATTTTGCCCGACCTGGGAATCGAACCAAGGACCTCATGCTCAGCAGTAGCGCTTGCGACCTCTAGACCAACGAGGCAGTCAAAAAGTAACCACCTAATAAGAACCTAGCTTATTCTGTGGACTCTTTGGCTTTCATACATCCTTACTTAATATTATAAACGCGAAAGTTTGTAAGTACGGATAGATGGATGTTTGTTACTCTTTCACGCAAAAACGGCTGAACGGATTTGGATGAAATTTGGCACACAGATAGATTATAACCCAGATTAACACATAGGATACTTTTTATCCCGGTAGTACGTTCCCGCGGGATAATTTCCGACTTCCACGCGGGCGAAGCCGCGGGCGGAAGCTAGTTATTATATAATAGATATCTGCGTCGTCAACGCAGGATTCCTAATACATTATGAAATTTCCACCCCTGTGTCGTAGTAGTTTTTGATTAACTAAACTCACATAGTTGTATTTTAATTATTTTGTAAATACACAAATGCCAAAGACGTAAGTGGTTACTGGTTCCTATGGAGACCTACAATTCTATCTACAATATTAGCGTTTCGAACTTAAGAGATTTACCGTTTATTTCCAAACGTTGCTTAAAGTTAAGTTATGCAACTGTTTACATTTTTGACGTTTAAACGTCTCTTACTTATAAACAACGTCTATAAATAAACCCCTTAGTTGTAATGTTACATGGATCTGTATTTAACTAGAGTACAAAATATGATATGGAGAGCAAACTGAGAAAAATTCCCACGTACTTCATATAAAGATTGTAGTAGCTGGCGTTCAGTAGATTCTGCCTAACCCCATAGAAAAAGCGCGCGAGTTGAGGTTTTATTTAGTATAATACATACTCAACCCACACATAAATATACACGAAAGCTGTTAGGCGGCGAAATATGTGGTCTCCGGAACGAGCCTCTTTACGCAACGCTTAAGAAACTACTTTAAGGGCCCACGTCCCGTTTGGTAGCGTAACACGGTCACTTTATGAACCGTACTGCTCATTAACGGCTTGTCTTGAAGATTTGAAAAATATATGATTTTGCTATAGATTCATATAGATCATTTTGCCCGAAGTACTTTTTTTGTATGGTTAATACTTTTGCTGTAAAAAAATATTTTCCAACACGCAATATTTTGGCTTCTATTCCATACTCCTACTAAACGGCTTCGTTATTTGGGAAAAAAAATACACTGAAAAATAGATAGTTAGAGGTACCACAGAATCGCCGAAGCACAATTGTAAATTAATCAAAGGAATATCCCCATTTTGAGATAAAGGCTCAGAAGTGCCATGCGCGGGCGCGGGGGGCAGTCGTGCTTTAGCATACAAACGGGAGATGAGGATACTATGGGCCTTAATGCCTTGCAATCTTTTTCTACCAAGACTCCTCCATGCCTCAGATAGCACGTTAAGCCGTTGGTCCCGGCTGTCATTCGAGGATTTTTGACAGTCGTTACGGGTTGTCAGAAGCCCGAAAGTCTGACAACTAGACTGACCAAGGAGTATTGTGTTACCCAGTAACTAGATTGTGGAGTGCAGATAGGCAGCTGCATTCGGTTAGACTGGAAGCCGACCCCAACGTAGTTGGGAAAAGGCTAGATAGATGATTAGTACATATTTGTAATAAACGCGCAACTCAATGTAATAATCAGAGGTAGTTAGTATAAAGGACATTCTACCATCTGTCGCGCGTGTCTGTTCAACAATTGCTATACACTGGCAGGCACGAAAACATGTGTTTGCCTCCCCAGGCAACGGTAGAGACAGATGTGTTTGTAAATACATAATTTGACATCTGTTTCGTGTTTTTGTAGTTTCTTTCGGAAAGATCCATAATTAATAGTTTCTTTGTTTTATACAAGATAAGGATTGTGAATAACTACTGGTCTCAGCTTCCTAATGCATCAAATTAGCATAAATGTAACTTTATAATCACGGCATTGTATAAGTTTACTTAAAATAAAGAGGCTTTTTTTTTGTTCATCTTATTTATTTACTAGTCTCAACGTAGTAAGATATTTTAAGTGTTATTAGTAGCCTGTAGCACTTAAATAGTACATGCCTACATAAGCTCACGCTATTTTTCAATTGAGGTAGGCAGGAACCACCAGACTTCAGGATTGATACTGTGGCGTCACGTATTGTGCATTTGTGTACGCACCTTATTACGTGGCGTCGCATGTATTATGTTTAGTTTGTATTATTATATGTATATCTACTCGTAGATAAGTTTTTGTTTGTTAAGTGGCAACACGAAGCTACGATCAGGGGCGCTACCCATAGCCCATAGCGTCCCTCCCTCTCTCTTGGTTGTCAACCGTCACAGGATGCGGACTAGATTTTAAGTCATTAGTTTATTCTGTACCTAGTATGTCCCTACCACTTTTATTAGTTAATGATAAACATAATCCTGTTAGCAACAAGTTGGAGTTTCACTTCCACTGTTCGACCACAACCTCACGTCCGAACAACGTAAGAGGACACAGGTAGAATACCTTCCACTTACGTCCCCAAAATACTATAGTAAAAGGTTTTCATAATGATGAGTGTAGTGACCCATTTTCAGGTTTAAGATTAATAAATGAAAACTAAGCTAGTTTAAGATCCTGCCAGGGGTGCAGGTTGTTCGAAAGAGATACCGCGGCCCCTGGCACACAGGCAACTGAGGGAACACGGGTGGGTTTTAGTCAGTAAAAGTCTGACACGCCCTCCCGCTCCGCCCAGAGCGGGAGAAGTTATTTGATGATTTCCCACCCAAAAACAAAAGAAAGCTAGTTTAAGATAATATACATTAGTTTTTGTTTACCCTAAACCCGAAAAGTGGTCATTGTACTCATCATTTTGAACAAATTTTTCTATTGGACCAACCTTGAAATCGCGAAAATAAATCAGCTGTTCCATACATTTGTGTTCACTTAAATTGACAAAACGTATGGAACAGTTGATTATTTTTTCGTGATTTCAAGGTTGGTCCCATAGAAAAAGTTGTTCAAAATGATGAGTACAATGACCCCTTTTCGGGTTTAGGGTACTTAAACAAAAACGAATGTTGTATACCTATTGGTGGCATTCTTCAGAACGTTCAGCGGGGTAAAAGAGTAACTCACTAACAGTAGGAATGGCTTTTATTTTGACACATCAACAACATTCTTTTAGTTACGTTGTTCAGCAGATATTTTTTTCAAACATATGAAGCAACAATGGTTATGCAAATATGCATTATCCTTCAAAGTGGCTCAGATTCCGATTGATAGTGTGTTAAGCAATTAGGGTGCAGTGCAGGTGCGTGGTACTCGCAACCATGAACGTAAACGAATAAACAGGAGTACCTATGTAAGGATATAGTAGCAGGAGGTATTTTGTAGTTTCTGCAAAACCTCATGGAAAGGCGTGAGATTATCTATTTTCTTTTTATATATCTATTTAAAAAATACCATTCAACAACCACATTTGAGGTGGAGGCGCACACACGGGTAGATGATGCTAGAACTTTTTTATTACTTCTGTACTCTCCTGCCAAGAATTAACAGAGTCAAGCTATTTGTTCAGAAAAAAAAATCGGACATGCACAGATAATACAAACAGAACAGTTTTGATCAGTAGTATTCACTCATTCATCCTGGCTAGAAATAAGGGATAAATAAACCAAACAACATACTGAGATTCTTCATCATAGGTTCAAAAATAGGTTTGGGTATCACAGCAAAACAAAAGGAATAAAATAACCAAAAATATTGTTCAATAGCTTTATTTTACAAAAAAGAAAACATTACTAATTAAGTTTAATATTATCACAGACAACATAATTTATAAAATACCTGAAAAGGAGTCTTATAATTATAACATTAGAGCCCTATTTCAGTAGGACACCAGTGGCGGCGCAACCACGGTCGCATTGCACTGCCCAAAATGTATGATTGGTTTTGCAACCTATCGGTCGCCTGGTTAGATACCCACTATAAGAGGTGGGGTAGGATTTTATAGTGCTTTGGGTTTTCAACGCTCTGTGTTGAACCGAGCATTGAGAATTCAACAGCGCAATGAATATTCGATTATACGATTTTCAGCTCTCGACGGTAAGCACTGCGTAGGAATGAAGGCTAAAGATGTGTATGTTTTGCTGTCCACGCGACGATGGTTGCGCCACCATGGTATCTTACTTAGATATAAGCCTAAGGGCCCTATCTTACTAGGACACCATGGTGGCACAACCATGCGCTGCCAGCAAAACATACACAGATTTATGATGGCTATCTCACCAAGCGTTCGATCGGTTGCGCAACCAACCATACATTTTTGACTGCGCGACTATGGTTGCGCCGCCACTGGTGTCCTAGTGAAATAGGGCCCTTAGTCGAAATTAAATTACTTATATTAAACGAAATCTTCATCGAAAAAAAGAAAATGGCTTGTTATTGAAAATGCTTGATGTTGATAATATGGCATTTAGTTGTTTTATGAATGCAGACATACGATTCGTTGCATTGTCAGAAATAAGGTATTTTTATATCATATATTATCACACCTGCATTCCCGCAGTGATTGGGTAGAGATGTACCTATCCACATTTCCCCAGTTATGTTTAAGTCCCATGTAATAGAAGAAGCCAATTGCCATCAACCGGGGTACAAATACAGACTTCGTTCTGATATTGAGAAATTTCTGGTGAAAAACCCAATAACACTTTGCCCGACATGGGAATTAAACCCTGGACTTTATGCTCAGCAGTAGCACTCGAGACCACTAGACTAGCGTTTAGTCCACTCTCGATCCCTAAAAAAAGATTTGTTCATTTGTTTCCTCTCAACCCTTAAGCATAGTTCACACTCGACCCGTGGTGAGATTGGATTTTCATACAAAGGACATGCATACCTCGGCCACTTTCGACCCCTAGTTCGGTAAGTACCAACAATTAATATTTTGATACAGTAAGGTACAGACTACTTTGGGGGTCGAGAGGAAACTAAAACTTGGCTGGAAAATAAAATACACTCTCGACCCCCAAGGGTAGAGAATAAACTATAGTCAGGGGTCCAATAGACACGTTAATTATTGGGGTCGAGAGTGGACTAAACGTAGACTAACAAAGCAATTTATCATACCTAACATGAAATGAAGTACGTATTACAAATAATTGTATTTGCGACAAGTCGACTAAACAGCTCAATGCAACAAATCGCATGATCGTATTCATAGAATTCCCACCTTCGACTGTTAAATGATTGCAAATATTAACTAATTAAGTAATTATAATGTCAACTTTATGAACACAGCGATAGAGTCTATTTTAAATTGCTCGATACAACTCGATTATGCATGTATCTATTCTGCAAATGTTTAGGCATTAGCCCAAATAATTTAACCTAGTATTCTGCTATAGATAAGCCTTCGTCGATAGATTTTGTAATTGTAGTTTTTACGTGTTCTATTATACCTACTGTTGTAAATATTCGATTGAAAATTGCTAATTTTATTGTACTTAGTAGATAATTAAGTAGTTTAAAAACAAAAACGTCGAAAAACACTTATGAACAACAATCCACAGTTAACTTAGAATTTAAGTTATCTCTAAAAGTAATTATTTATTTAAATTAATAAACATCCACGTCTTATATACAGTGTGTAACAGAAACCCTTTTGCTATCCTTATGCACTTAGGATAACAGCTGGTATAGAATCACTATACATAGTTTCAGCTCAAAATAAAATACTCTAAGAATTGATACCAAATTTCGGTTTCATGTTTCTTAAATTCAAATCAAAACAAACGTGTCACCGCACTACGTGGATCAATAACTTTCCACGTTACTTGCCAATATCACGATAAATCTCTTCCTACTGATGTGTTTATTTCAATTTGAAAAGTTCGGTTTCTGGTATCAATGTATTAAAAATTCTCATAACTTCCGAACATGTAGAGATAGGATTAAAAAACCCTTCCAATATCGTGTGATATCCAATGAAGCCGTGCTGCCCTTGGTATGTATATAGCCTTTCCGTTAAACGTAACTATAGTACTCCCACATTTCGCCAGTTATGTTTAAGTCCCATGTAATAGGGGCGAGCCTATTGCCATCAACCGGACACAAATCCAGGCTCCGGGCTGCTACTGAGAAAGTTTAGAAAAAAAAAACCCCAAAAACACTTTGCCCGGGAATAAAACCAAGGACCTCATGTCCAGCAGTAGCGCTTGCGACCATTAGACCAACAAGGCAATAGATGTTTATTAAATTGAATAAATAATGACTTTATAATGCATATAATGAGGGTACAAGAGCACTTCAATCGCCGTCCATGAATTAAAATGCTAATAGTTAAAATAGTTGTTTTAATAGTTGAATGACTTATTACTTATAAGTTTAGTATAAACAAAATTCTTTTTTGTACAAATGTGCATTGATGTTAATAAGTGTATTTGCCCTACAACCAATCAGATATATTTTACCAAACTGCCCACCGTGGCATATCACTTATTTGTTTGTTTCCTTTTTTTATGCTAAATGGATGAAGATATTTATGATATGCCTCAGCTGACAGTTCCACAATACTAGTTATTTTTATTACTGTGAAAGATCCAAGGTAGCCCGTAGTCTGCGATTTAAAAAAAAAGTTTATTGCAATTTGCAGGTCAGTGTCAGGCTGTTACATGTTGAAAAAAAAATATGAATCGCGACCGTAGCACGTTGGTATTTACATAATTATAATCATTAAAATAATCAATACAAACCTTATGTTAATTTAATTCCATTGAATAACTTTTTCATTACATGGAATTTCATGAACTTACCGAACTTTTATCATCACTATAATTTAATGAACTAAGAGGATTGTATTGATGATTTTATTCACTATAATTTAATGAACTAAGAGGATTGCATTGATGATTTTAATCACTATAATTTAATGAACTAAGAGGATTGTAATCATGATTTTATTCACTATAATTTAATGAACTAAGAGGATTGTATTGATGATTTTATTCACTATAATTTAATGAACTAAGAGGATTGCATCGATGATTTTAATCACTATAATTTAATGAACTAAGAGGATTGCATCGATGATTTTAATCACTATAATTTAATGAACTAAGAGGATTGTAATCATGATTTTATTCACTATAATTTAATGAACTAAGAGGATTGTATTCATGGTTTTAATCGCTATTATTTTATAAATACATAGGTGTTACGCGACGCGAATTATATATTATTCAACATATAACCTGGAACTGACCTGTAAATTGCAAAAAACGTAAGATTTGAATTTCGCATGCTACCCTGGAGCTTCCATTTTAAATGGAAATATTCTCTTCTCCGTAGTTTTTACTTCTGCTTATTTCCGGCCTGTTCCTAAGGTAAGTATTTAAAACATGGAATTGTTCTGCAGTATTATTATGCGTGAATAATAAGTAGTATTGGTAATAATTGTGCATAGTACGTCAGTTAAGTAGATCCGTGTATATCTAACCTAAGCTATATATAATACAACAGAATGTAGTAAAACCACTACACATTAATAGGCAACATACAGTCTTAGAATTAACTTTTTATTGATTCTTTTATAATTTAGCATACTTGTCGATTGGCTATAATAGTAGGGAAATATCGAAGAAACGGTGGATGGATTGTGTGAAAGATGATATGGCTTGAAAGAGGGTGAATACTGGGATATATACGTTGCAAGAGATTGCTGGAAGAAAGAAGACATATTACGCCGACTATATAACAGACTAGCTGTGCCTCCCAGTCTCACCCGAAGAAGTCTCGATCCCGTGGGCATATCGGAATAAAAAATATCCTATGTCATAATCCAGGTCATGTTCTAAGGGTGGATACTAAGATGACAGCTGAAATGCTGATGGATGGAAGAATACAGTTCCAGTTCTCTAGTGGCTCATAAATCGAAAATCACTTAATATTAACGATTTTTTGTATCATACATAGCTATTTTCCAAGGTCACGTCTACGCGAGCGAAGCAAAAGGTTGTTGAGGAGTAAGAAAAGCTGTCAATGCGGAATTTTTCTTACATTGTATCCTACTATTCTATTTAATTTAACCCGATGTTTAGATGTTTGTTACTCAATTACGCAAAAAAGGCTGAACGGATTTGAATGAAATTTGGCGCGGAAATAGTTTATAACCTGCACCCTAATTGCGTAACTCACGATTAATCATAATTGGTTTCGTTTTGAAACAGATGGCTAAACCATTGCTTCCTATGTTCGAAAAATGTGTCTGTTCAACAACGTTAATAACGCAATGAATATTGTTGAACTGTCAAAATGAAACAGATTATGATTAATCGTGTGTAACACTTATGATACTTTTTTTATTCCGGTAGTACGTTCTTGTGGGATAATAACCGACCACCACGCAGGCTGCTGGCAAAAACTAGTCCCTAATAAATGTTTATAAGTGCAAAGGAATATAGGGAAAAATTGCACGAATATAAAGACCCACGTTTGTAATGAAAAGGTATCGCAGTCTGTTTAGATATGTACGGTAGATAATCAACGTTTTTTTCGCCGCCATTACCGGCCACCATGCAAATCAACTTGACCCAATAACGTAGAACATTTGCTGAATACCTAATGAAGTAAGTAGTTAGTTTTGCACACTGTAATTAATGGGGTCTTGGTTTTTTGTACCGACAGAAAAAAAGGAGTGGGTTTTAAGTTTTCGCTTTTATTTAGCAGAAGTGTAGGTTTTAATTACGACTTGTAATGTTAGGAGAAAAAACTATCAAGACTTTAAAAATGAGTGATTAATTTATGGAGGCATAAAAAGGCAACTTGCTCAAGATGTTTCCTTGAAGGAATAAAACTCTTGTATTGAGTATGAACACATGTTTTAAGTAAATAAGTTTGATACTCGAATAGTTCAAGATTGTAATATGTATATATACGAAAAGGGAGAGAAATATTTGCAATATTATAAGCAGGAAATTACTTGATTTCGGGTTCATTACACATCAGCTAAGAATCAAACGCTGATTTTTTAATTATATACTACGTTATTATCTTGCATTATGCAAAGGTGTTTCGTATTACCCAGTAACTAACTGAGTTGTGGAGGTCAGAGCAATCGCTCCATGTAAAATACTGGTATTCAGCTATATCCGGTTAGTCTGGAAGCTGACCCCAACATAGTCGGGTAAAGGATAAGCAGATGATGATAGTATTATCCTGCATTATGCAATTTTCTCAGCCTATTATTAAGTTCACAAAACACGACTCATATATTCCCCGCATGGTAAGCAGTGATGTATGTTAGTATGCAACCACATTTCACCAGTTATTTTTGAAGTCTAACGTAAATGATACATGATTTTATTTCTGTAAGTAGGTTTGTACAAACACTTTTACACGTCAATAATATTTTAAAAACTAGTTGAGGTCGGCGTTTCCTATCTGACTACAAGAAAGGTCGAAACAAATTCTGAGGTCACAGTCCCTTTTAAAGTATAACCCAGATATAATATTGGTCGGGTCACCTGAAGACCATGTAGATTGGTGTCTGAAATGGTCTTTTGAAGAAAGAACCACACAGATTGAGCGGACCTGCCTAGTCAGTGCACGCATTTATTAGTAATCAATCATGCACCTAACTCACAATTACTTTGTTCATCAAATACTACCCCAACAGTTATCAAAATGTGAGTAACCCATACTGCCAAGTTCTCGGTAATACGAGAGGTAATCGTAAACGCGACGATTTCGCAACCGGGCGATCCGTGTAAAGTAACCGATTATTGCGAAATAAGCACGGCCGTGCCTTCGACAATGTATCGACTTACTTGACACTTGGAAATTGTCGGTGTGACTGAACTATGTGACAATGGAGATTGACTAATGTTACTGGGAAAACAATACCAGTATTTTCAATCTAAATTCTACAATATGTAAAATAATAAACGCAAGACCTCGTACACCCCAATTAAAGAATCGAGTTAAAAGTAAAAAACAATGACCATAACTTTTATTTTTTAAAGCTATCTGTTATTATTAAGAAAATCGTGTAGACACTAGCATTACTTTATGAATTTAAAATTGAGTCTTATTGCCTTGAGATAAGATTGAATTTTCTTAGGCTCAATCAGCGCACCTATGTTTTTTTTAATACTCTTTCTAAGTTACTGAAATCGATTCAGTAGTCAATTGTGAACGAATTACTTTCAGGATTTGCGTTTATTCCGTTACATCACACCTTGCATATACACAAGGAATTGACAGAAAACCTGACGGGCAGATGCCGAATTTTTAAAAACTTTCACATTCTAACAATTTCTCAATCTGTCAAATATACCTACGTATTTCTAATTTGCCAAATTTTTTACCCATATTAATAGTCGCTGAGATATGATTGCAGTTAAATTTAGACCGTTTTTAATTACGGGAAAAGATCTTTGGCCGGCTTTGTTATTTTTTGTTTCTATAAAAGAATATTTGACGCGTCTCCATAACCTGCATCCTAATTTCGTAACTCACGATTAATCATAATCTGTTTCGTTTTGAAACAGATGGCTAAACCATTGCTTCATATGTTCGAAAAATGTGTCTGCTCAACAACGTAAATAACGCAATGAATATTGTTGAACTGTCCAAATGAAACCGACTAAGATTAATCGCGTGTTACGCAATTAGGGTGCTGTTTTACGCTTCCATCCTTAGTTGCATTGTGAAAGTTGCCATAACGTACCTATTCACGGATTTTATATTTCCTTTTTGAGTATGAATGCTATATCGCAAAAGATAATTTACATAAGCGAATTATGAGAAGAATAATAAAGTTTTCATCGGTTACTGAGGTTAAGATATTAAAAGATTATCTTATTAATATTGCTTCTATAATGTAGGAATTCCAAAATTAAAATAACTTCAAGAATCAAGTCGTGTCACGATATTTCATAGGGATTTAAATTCCTACCAATATCTGAGACTACCGTGGTGTATTGCGGCCGGCTCCCTCTCACAGTGAGGAGGTCTGTGTCCCAGCAGTGGGAACGTTATAGGCTGATTATGATTGTACTTCTTATCAAGTAAAAATACCAATATTTCAATTTATTAGAATCAAGTATCTCCTTACGTGACACAATATTTAATGGTTACGTTAATTACCGCGTATTGTGAGTTAGCATTCTCATTTTACCCCCGGAAATATTCAATTTCAAATATTACTACTGCCAATAAATACCTACAATATCAAAAAACTTTTGTAAAACAGTCTATTACAATTTAGGCACGAGTTTAAATTCAATTCAATTATAAACTAATTGAATTTTTTATTGCTTTTTTATTTTTATTTGGAAGAACGCATTTTATAATGCGTTATCAGCAAAAAGGTTCTAAATTTCTTAATTACCAATTTCAAAATGGCTGACAATCTCGTTAAAATGTTTATTGTTTGTAAAAAGAGAATGGTTTATACGTATCGTTAGAAAATTGCAGTAATATGTACATAATAATATATTTTCATTTGAAATATTCATACCGATAGGCAATACATACTAATAAGTCATTATTATATTTACCACAGCTTTGATATCTAATTGCATTTTAATGATTGCAATTTTATGTATGACTACCTATTTAAGGGCTTCCGCAGACAGGCGCGACGCAACTCTAGTAGAACGACATGAAAATTGTTCTACCAGAATCACATCGCACCGCCACGTCTGTCGCTAGTCACTAGTCTGTGGGAGCCTTAAAGAATCGGATCAATGCCACCCAGTCATGTGTTCAAGTTTGAGACATGACCTTAGAACCTATATAACTGGCTAGGCAACCTGGCTACACCTATAAGAATGTATAATAAATAGCGAATTAATAGGAATATTAATAAATATTTATCAAAGTCTAGTTTTTTGTTACAGCAACTTTGTGAAACTGGTATTGTTCAAGTTTGTATTTAAAAGTGTCATTCGATATTTGTTCCTGAGAACTAAACACTAAATTAAACAATTACATCCTAAATTAATAGGAACATCATTTAAAAACTAATTAGCAACCGTTCGCACAACAGTTGCTGTAACACCGCCATCTTGAACTCCAAAATTGAGTACAACGCCATCTAGTTTTAATTCCCAAGCAACTTTAGTCTTGAAACTTAAATACAGAGAAAGAAGAAGACGCATTCGAGAGTGTAATGTCCACACCTTGATCCGCCACAGTCCGAATATTCCTCCTGAGTATGCGAGGTGTCTGTCTCAATGTCTGATAGATGCGGATATAGGCTGCCTGGTTGTTGTAGGATCGCTCCGTTAGTCTGTGGGTCCTTTTTGCTGTTGTTTACTTTGATCCTTTTAACGTCTTCTAATACTGATAGAACTACGGGCGAATCTTGCGAACCTGGAACAAGAACATTGAAATTACAATATTTGACAATGATGATAGACGTATTCTCTTTTCTTTCTTTGCTTTGTTTCTATGATAAAAGATTTGCCTTATATTGGTTACAATTGGATTTCGCCCATGAATTACTGTGATTTCTTCTTTCTTTCTCTTAATAATGACGGTAGTGGTTAGGTAAATGACTGATTGATTTTATAAGGTAAATTACTGGCATAATACCACTCACTGATATTTAATAACAACATCTTATTGAGGTTCAACAGACTACCTAGCATGATGTTGAGGATATTATTGAATACTTTTGCAGGGAAAACAACCGCGTCTCATGATCTGCTTAGTCTGTTTCCTGCCATTTTGCAGTCGGCTTCCAGTATCAGCGGCTGCAGCTGAATGCCAGTATTTTGCGTGGAGCGACTGTGCCTATGTGACCTCCGCAACCTTGTTACTGGGTTACACGATAACCTTGGAATGACGTTCAGGCCGTATAAATCCTAGTCCTAATCCTCTAGTTAGTGAAAAAGAAGCTGAATAAGTCCACACTCACTTCGTCTTTTAACGGGCTGTGATCCAATCACTCTATCTTCCTTCTCAACTTCCTTTTCCTTGTCATGTGGC
Organism: Antitype chi; assembly: GCA_947359405.1. Classification (NCBI taxonomy): domain Eukaryota; kingdom Metazoa; phylum Arthropoda; class Insecta; order Lepidoptera; family Noctuidae; genus Antitype; species Antitype chi. The sequence goes on from OX375829.1 coordinate 10,684,883, forward strand.
TGTTCTTTCTTCTCATCAAAAGTAACCTTGGGTATATTGGCAATGATCTCCGGCTTCTTAGTGGATTGGGCAAGGCTGGTGGTACTTCCCATGAGGGGAGCCTTTTCTGAAGGGTCCTGCTCGCTTGCGTCATCGTCCGAGTCATTTGGGCTTTCGGCTTTTTGTGGTTTGGGCTGGAATTGAGAAGATATTGGGTTATTGATTTGTTAAAAGACAGTTTTAGTAAGAAATATACAGCACGCTGCCATTAAGGGGAACCTAGTCGCGGGCTAGAACTCACTGGTTGGCCTGGCTAAAAATCACCAATAAAGTTTATTGAATTTTTTGATAATTGAACTTTGTCGGTACCGACTTGGTTTTGGAGATTTTACACTTCTTTTATTACTTAAACACGCCCAAAGTTAAGTAAAATTAGCAAGAAAAACTAATCTTTGTTGGCTCCTAATTTTTTAATGGGTTTTAGTATTCTGTTTCCGTACAGACAATATTAATAATGAGACAAAACGATATCATATTTTACTTTGGATGTGCCATGTCAGACAATGTAGTAAAACACTCCCGAAGTTTGTATGCAAAAAATGTGGACTAGGTTCACCTTAAGAAAGCCAATGGAGTCATAAACAGTAAATGTCAAACATGAGTAAACGGGCCTACTCCGCACGAAGCGCGAAGTTAGCAGGTTCGGCTGAAGTTACGGACTTTTCCTACTCCGTATCAGTTACGGACATAACAGTCTCGTCTGTGGCCCGAACTAAAAATAATGATTACACGATTTAACAGTTGTCTTTACCCCCGATGTGCTCCTGCAGGTCCGAAACAGTTAATAAATTGGGAGTAGGGCTTAATTCTTAATTTCGAACTACTTTCGGACGGGCCGAAGGACTTAGAGAGTGCCCCCCCTGAGCTCTACAAAGCCGAATTTGACTAAAATGCAGCTGCTTTTTTTACGGTCGCATAATGCAGTATCATTTTAGACCCGCTAGCAAAAACATTTTTCGTCGGTTATACAAAAAAAAAAAACAAATTTGCTGTTCCATACTTTTTGACCGCGTAGGTATTGCACTTTTCTATGAAACAGTTGATTTTTTTTTGGGTTTTCCTTGGTAGCTTTTATTTAATGAGGAAAACTTCATGATTTCGAGGTTGATGGCGATATTAGTATGATTGGAAGATTATGGCTGTCATAACGCGTGTATCGAATTAGTTACGTGGAGTCGCAGATAACGTCATTATGGTCTAGCACCAGTAATAAGTACATAATAACACGGATCAGGCTAGAACTTACGCGTAAACATACAGAGTACTACGTTTTACCACTTATTGCATAAGATAATTATATAATCAATCCCAAGAACCCAAGGCATATGGCAGTTCCCACATTAGAAAACAAATGTGTTCATAGATTATTTCAAAATATACAGAGTGACTTGTAATTTGACGTATTTCTTCCAGTACGTGAAAGCGTGACTGCCGATCGTGCCTAGGCGAAAATTCGTGGGATTCCAAAAATCGCAACAAATACGTATTTTTGAAAAAAGACTAGAACTTTCCTCACTAAATATCACTTTTATCTAAACTCTCGGTCTTCTCGAATCACATCAATTTTCGCCTAGGCTTTATGGGGGTGCTTAATTGTTGCTAATGGATCACACTTTCACATCTTGGAAGGAATACCTACGTCAAATTACAAATTGCCCTATAGAACTTCGTGTATAAGTATGTATAATACGCGAGCGTATTAGTGCACAAAAAACCACTTTTCTGTATTTAAAAAGAACGTAAAAATTTAATGAAACGCAACATTGTGTAATGAAGGTTTTACCATGAGGTGCGGAGGTGCGGAAGTGTCGAAAATGTTTCGCCATTTACCTGCCTAGATGATTCATTGTAGAGTTCCGTGAACTTCGAACTGACTGTTGAAATATTTGCATAAGAAGACAGACTACATAACGTACACACTATGTATGCCAAAAACACGTAATTTGGAAGATTATTTTGAAATACCTCCTGCCCACGCATGAATATAAGACATGGAATATATTTTATGGCACTCGGCATTGATATAGCTTTCTTACTAGTGTTTTTTTTTTTTTAAATTGGGTCAGTAGTCCGAAGATTACCCGTCCTACATACAATCCATAATCAGCCTCTGATGTCCCCATTGCCGGGACACGGGCTCAGTGCGGGTTGGTTAATGTTACAATGTCTTCTGATTTTTGGTGCCAGAACCTACCGGTTTCCTCACGATGTTTTCCTTCACCGTTTTGAGAGCAGTGGTGTTGAAATAATTTACATAAAGCGTATGTCTGGGTTCTAACTCACTACCTACAAGCTACAACTTGTAAGTCGCGCCCGTTACGTCTGTGCCACTACTGCTCCCGTTCGGTAACGTTTAACCACTTATAGCATAAGTCAATTAATCCCTATATAAGAGCTCACAAATGTTACCTTTTTAATATTAATAAAGTATAGATAGAAGCAGGACAAACATATTAACTAAGAAATATTTTTATACGAATCAAAGGGTTGAAGTTTGTATGCAAAGAAAGTAGCGAGCAATAACTATTAGCATAATTTTACACTGACTGGTTTTGAAGACCACACCAATTTTGTATTTTACTACAACATATTTGCATATTGTTTAATGTAAATAAAAAATATCTAATTTAAATTCAACACAAGATTCCAAGATGGTTGTAAGATTTTTTATCAATACGGCTGCGGATGTAATCCCTTCCCCGGTGGGCTTCGATACCACTGTATCTCGGAATCGAAGATCCCAGTTTAACGGACCCAGCCAAAAATGTTCACTATTGCAGCCAGAACTGTCAAGATACTCCATACATCAAAGATTAAAAGCTTTGGTCCGAAATGCGACCCAATATGGACATTGCCAACTGGCCTAAGTCCAAAAAGCTCACAAAGGTATGAAAGTATGACCGATATTTTCAACCAAGAAATAAAATAGGCAACATAATAAAGAGCTGGGAGTAGAGAGTCCTTTGCCCAGCAGTGAGATTACACAGGCTGACAGCAATCTAGACGATAGTGTAAATGCACGTCTGGAGGTACTCTACGGGGTAATTGCATAACATACTTACAATGGCAATGCCTTCAATTTGACCATTTAACAACATTCATTACGTTATTTAGTAGTCGAGCTAAACAATCTTCTATTTCATAGGATATTGGCGGTCAAAATGTAAAAGCTTTTATTTTAATAACCGACAAAAAAATCTAAATCATGTACTGAATCCATACTAACAATTTGCGCGTCCCTGTCACCCTGTATACATTGTGACGATACGAGAAAATACTAAGTATATATAGCTTTATACACAGTAACCTTTTAAGGGCAAGATAGAAACGTCAGGTTGTAAGGTAAGCAAGTTTCCTAAGCGGGCTGTGCCACCTGCGAAAACTTGTAACACAATGCCTTTTTGAGATTTTAATGAAGGCGTTCGAAATATCTTATATTTCTATTGGACAGATGACGGCTGAAGACTTAATTAAGAGTCATAAAGTAATTAAATTGATGATGTGGTTTTAATTATGCAGCTTTTATGTTTACTGAATTTTGAAAATTTCTGTTACTGGGCTGGAAATAGACTAGAGAAAAGGCATAATCTAATTTTCTGGGACAATAAGGAGAAAAACCAAGAAACTCAATGTATTTAGCCAGAATTGAGTGAAATGAGGTCATTCTAGTCGACTCATAAACTAATTTAACATCGAGAATCTCACTGCTGCGTCTGCTATTTTAACTATTGTGCACCAGTTTTCAAAAACATTATCTTTAATGTCCCAAAGATCAATAAAAAGTTTCGTTACAACTTAATTTGCATATCGCCTACAACTGAACTACATCATTCATTTTCTCAGCCTTCGACCATCGTTAAAGCTTCACTTAGTACATGCAACTCATTAGTACATGTTACGCCACGTTTCGCCATACGACCTCTTTTTAGGGGTAAGGGCATGTACGTACTGCCTTTACGGCATTGTCAATTATCGCGTATTGTGTATTTACTGTATACTTTCGTTACTTTGTGGTAGTTACGTCATCAGCTTGCAGTGTGTTTGACGGAGTGGGAGGAAATGAGGATCGGAGTTCTAGTCTCTGATACACGGAAGAGTACCTACTCGTGCAGCTGCAAAAATAGAGGGCCTAGCTTATGTGTGAATAACACACATAGTTACGTGATGTATTTTTGTTTGTCCGATAAAATTTGGCGGACCGATATTTTTAGGAAATATGCCACATTTATATTGTGATTGAAAGGTGGGTGTTTAGAGCACTGTCCTTGGTAAATACTGACGAAAATCACAAACTGCTGTACCTTAGCACAATATGAACAGACAATTTTTGACTTTGTCGGAATGTAGGAAGAGTTACAATCGATTGCAGTGGTCCTCTAGAAATAACTCGTTTCACAAGCGGAAAAGATAAAATTACTACAATACATCCTTCGTATTTCTCATTAAATCTACCCACATTACTCTGAAATAACTTACGAGAACAGTTCTTAATTTCCTTTCTAGGGAGAGGAGCAACAGGAAATAAATAGCTCTGGTTTGTTGCTCCCGACGGGAATAGCTCGGGAACTAATAAGTTAGGAGTTGGAGCGAGGAGACGTCGCGTTTTGTGAGCAACTTATGGTGTAGTTGGGGAAGCTGGTTTTTGATGAAAATAGTTTTTGGCTTTACTGAGAAAAATAATTGAAAAGCTTTTTCACGCTTAATGTTGGCTAAGGATCTTTCATGGAAGTTCGTATGTAAAGTAAATTGAAATAGCAGGAGGCTATAAAATTGGCTTGTTTTAACCTACTGTCAGTCGTTAAGATAATCCTACATTTTTAACCGACTTCAAAAAGGAGGAGGTTATCAATTCGTCGGAACCTTTTTTTTTTTTTTTTAATTTTTTTTTATGTATGTTCCCCGATTACTCGAAGATGGCTGGACCGATTTGGATTTTGTTTTTTTTGTTTGAAAGGGTATACTTCCCAGGTGGTCCCATGATCATCAAGTCAGGATCTGATGATGGGATCCTGGAGAAATAGAGAGAACTCTTCAAATTTTATAGGCACACAAAGCGATTAAGGTATTTTTTGGAAGAATACTTTCTCGTAGTGGTCTCATTTCAATTTGGTGAAGATTTGATTAAGAACTTTGGAGATAGGCAACGGAACTCCTCAATAAATGATAGCAAATGGACTGGGTTTGCTGAAATCTCATCTCTGTCTATTGCTTACACCAGTTCATAACATAACATCACGCCGGTATGCTGTGAAGGGGTAAGCACATGTGCACCACTAAAAAGTGAAAAATAAAAACTTTTTCCAAAAAAAAAAACAACCGACTTCCAAAAAAACACTACAAAGTGAAAAATAACTTTAATTTCGGAAGGCGGTGACAAAAAATTCAAATACAGCTCCAAAGACACCGACTTCCGAAATTAAAGTTATTTTTCACTTTGTAGTGTTTTTTTGGAAGTCGGTTGTTTTTTTTTTTTGGAAAAAGTTTTTTCCAAAATAATGTCGGTGAACGACACTCATGACAAGTTGTATTTTAGAAAAGTTCAGCGCCAGGTATATACAAAAAGTTGTTATTATTTTTGTTACTGGAAACCTTGTCGCCCTTAGTGTCTTTACAGATGTTTTCGTATGATTGTAATAATAATTCAGAGCACTTTTAGTTCGCCTGACCAAATAAGCTCTTAGCTAAGTTCCCACTGCTGGGACGCAGGCCTCTTTAGTGAGCCGTAATCAACCTCACAGGCCCAGTGCATTGGGTGCTTTGGGGATGTAACATGTCTTTTGATTCTGGGACATGCCGGTTTTCTTACGATGTTTTCCTTCAAAAAACATACTTTATTCACTAAAACAATACACATATCAAAAGATCCTCTTACCTTATAATGAAATCTGTTCTGCAGCATCTCCATTTCCTTTTCTCTCTCCAGTTTAAACTTATTCGCGATAGTGGACTCACTAATCGTCTGTTCCTTACTGAACAGCGCCGCTAACTTCCCTTTAATCCCACCTCCCAAAGAGCTCTGACTTATATTGTCATCAGGGATATCGTCTTTTGAATTAGCTCGTGAACTAGCCAAAGAGCTGGGTTTGGTAGGTGTAGTTTTTTGAGCCAATGGTTTCTTGTCGGCTGAAAGAAAAAAAAACAAGTGAAAATTCGAGGTCGTAGGTACAGAGTTCGATGTATTTAAATGCCAACAATGAAGATTTTTTGCTCGAGTATGTGCTTAGTACAATGTATGTATTATAGGAGCAAAAAAGTAGATAAATCACGTTTGGTTCGATGCTTCGTGATCGATTAGTTGAGAGTTTGTTAACAAGAATATTTTTGTATCTTATGATGCAGCAGTTTTGTAGAATAAGATAAGGTTTACTCGTATATGTTACACTAGCTTTTGCCCGCAGTATCGCTTGCGTATTGGTCGGAAATTATTCTATGGGAACGCACGACCGGGTAAACTTTGATGTGCTACCCAGGTATGTCCAAACTGTAGAAGCTCAGTCAACGAAACCGCTTCTGGCTTTTTATTTACTTGTTGAAATATGTACATATTATAATGGTAGCTTATTCTGTTAATCTGCATCATCTCACTACTAGGCAAAAGCCTCTCCCCAAGTAACGAATAGTTACTAAATTGCTAAAAATCAACCCAAAAAGAGTTGATTTTTAGCAAAACAAGCCTGTAAGTTATTCGACCGTTTCTCTTGCCCAATCCAATTCCAATTTACAAATGGATTATTTAACTGTGAAAATAAACCTGTAAATTTATCGCCAACTGTCACAGAGGTGGTTTAATTGTTCCGATACGAGGCGAACCTTGGCTAAACATCTGTCTTCGATACGGGTCAAGTAAACTGATCGAGTCAACAAGAGAAGTGATTGTAAACTCAATTGATAATAGCTTCTGTTTTTTATATGTAGCTGCGTTGACACAGGTGATTAAAAAGTAGGAACGAATTAAATTAGGTAATAGAAGAGTTGAATGAGGATTTAGTTATTTTGAAAGGGGCTTGTCGCTAAGTAATAACAGCCGCACAAATCGATCGATCATTATGGATTTTCTGTAAAAATCTCACCATGAACGCATAGGTGAAGTGAGCTTTAAGTGAGCTGTCATTCTACAGGGTGAAATTGAAAACATGCGACAAACCGAAATGGGAGATTGTACTCATCATTATGAACAACTTTTACTAAGGGACCAATGATGCAATCGCGAAAAAAAAAACATCTGTTCCCTACATTTATGTTCGCATAACTCGTCAAAATGTAGGGAACAGCTGTTTTTTTTTGCGATTGCATCATTGGTCCCTTAGTAAAAGTTGTTCATAATGATGAGTACAATCTCCCATTACGGTTTGTCGCATGTTTTCAATTTCAACCTGTATATGATGCTAAAAATTTACATTATCGACAGCTCACCTCGCCTTTGTTTTCGTGGTGAGATATTTACAGAATAGCACTGCAGGTTAATTTATAACCGCGATGGGTGACAATCTTTACATACCAAGACCCTTCCGTGCTTCAGAAAGCAAGTTAAGCCATTGGTCCCGGCTGTCATATTTTGTGGATCTTTGGCAGTTATTATGGGTTGTCAGAATCCCGAAAGTCAGACAAGCAGTCTTACCAAGGGGTATCGTGTTACCTAGTAACTGGGTTGTGGAGGTCAGATAGGCAGTCGCTCTATTAAAAATACTAGTATTCAGCTGCATCCGGTTAGACTGGAAGCCGACCCTTACATAGTTGGGAAAAGGCTAGGCAGATGAGGATGGTGAGTTAGTTTGAAAGGCTGATGATGAGGGATTTTAAAGAAATGTGAATGATTTAGTTGTTACTTTTACACAATGAAATGGTTAAGTCTTGTACCTACTGAACTAAATTGTCCTATTTTTTCACAGACTTCAAAAAAGGAGGAGGTTCTCAATTCGACTGTTTTTTATTTGTTTATTTTTTTGTTTGTTGGCTCAGAACTTTCGACTGGGTGAACCGATTTTGATGTTTCTTTTTTATTTGAAAGCTGGTGCTTCGTGTGGTCCCATTTAAATTTCATATAGATCTGATGTTGCGTTTCGGAGACAGACAACGGTACTCTTCAAAAAAATCAACCGCGATTGCTGCAATCGCATAAATATGCATTGTTTTGACCAAGGATGATGAAATTTCGAATTGGTGTGGGGTACTATAACTAAAAAGTGAAAGATGAAAACTTTTTCCAAAAAAAAACCGACTTCTGGAAAAACACTAAAAAGTGAAAAATAACTTTAATTTCGGAAGTCGGTGACTTTGGATATAAAGTTATTTTTCACTTTTTAGTGTTTTTCCGGAAGTCGGTTGTTTATTTTTTGGAAAAAGTTTTTATTACTATGTCAGAGTATGAAATGAATACGTAAGTAACTTGGAAGACTTCTTGCATTGCGGTGCAATTATATTAGCCTGTGTGCCAGGGGCCACGGTATTTCTTTCGAACAACCCGCACCCCTGGCAGACATCGGCCCTTGCGGACCCCACCAGTTGGAGCTGAACTGCTGACATCTCTTTGAGGCGCGCGTGGAACACAACGCGCCGTCACGTCGCCCCGGGCTTGGTGCTTACCAGACAGCGAGCTACCCATTACTCGCCATCCGCAAAACTTTCAGGGGTTAACGACATGCTTTATTCAACGGCATTTAATGGCATTTTTAGTGCAAAATAAAACATTGGGGTCAAGAAAATCAGTTGGATGTTACGGAAAAATCACTACAGTGTAGTTATCTCAGAATTATTATAATGACGGAAACCGCGTAATGACTGCCACATTGTTTGACGGTAAGCTTTAAACATTGTTCAGAAATGTTGGCACCTGGTGAAGCAATGTCTCATGTGCGAAACCAATAAGTGAATTTGCCACAAACTTCAAACTCAAACATTTATTTCAAACTAGCTTTAGCCAGCGGCTTCGCCCTCGTAGAGGTCAGAAATTATCCTGCGGGAACGCACTACGGGAATGAAATGTACCCTAGGTGTTAATCCAGGTTATAAGCTATCTGTGTGCCAAATTTTATTCAAATCAATTCGGCCGTTTTTGCGTGATTGAACTAATAAACCAAACTTTGATATTTATAATACAGGATAAAATTTTAACCAGTGCGCAAACTGTAACCATGAATACAGCATATCATTCTAGACCACCCCCCCCCCCCCCTAGCGTAGAAATTCTTCGTCGGCTATACAAAAAAAAAATTGCTGTTTCATAAGAAAAGCCTACGCAGTCAAAATGCAGCAGATTTTTTTCATGCTGAATTCATGGTTACAGTTTGTGGACTGGTTAAAATATGTATAAACGAATTACAGGCATTTTTGAACTGTCAAGGAGTCCGTCAGTCAGAAAGATGAAGTAGCCCAAAGCGTAGTATTTGGTTCCTATGGAGAAGAATGAGCAAGAAAATCAATAAAAAATAAATAAAAAAACAGTTAAGATATTCTTATAATCATTATATGTAAGATTACTTCAGTTAAATAATAATTTTCTAGAACACTAAGATATAGATTGAATGAAAAATATAGTATAATCTTTACCTCAAAAGTAATTTTTAACAGGTAATCGATCAACGCACTATCGATTGGCAATTTTTGTCACAAAAATCCAATGAAGCTGTGATCACAAAAAATCTTCGTTCACGATCACTAAACACGAATCACGATTTAAATCGTAAAAAATAACAACTATAATATTTTTCTAAGTTCAATCGGTTGCGCGTGCGCTCGGCAGAATGGGCGACGCGGATCACCAACCGTTGGTCTACCACTACTTCGAACTAGTGAGGTGCGCTTCCGAATCCCACGCTCAAAACAGCGGCACTAAACCTTTTGTAACTTAGAGATCTTTTGTCGCATATTTACGCGTCACTGGTTCGTATCTGCTGTTCGGTTCCGATGGCCGATTGTCATGTTGAAGAGCTATTAATTTCACTAGAAAATTGTCTAATAGCGTGTCGCTTTCATTATCAATGCAATTAATGTTGTAACTGTTTGAATCTGCGATAGAAACAGCTGCTGGAGGTTTTAAAACTGTTTTCGCAATAGGTATTTTTATGTCCGGTTCGAACAACATTTTCATCTACAGCAACTAATGATTATTCTTTTGCCCTTAACCCAATATTTGGGGTCGGCGCAACGTGTGTTGTTGTTCCAAACTTCTCTATTAGTCGTCATCTCGGTAGTCAGTGTAGTCACCCCCTTTCAGGGTTGGCATGATTAAAACAAGTTGTTTTAAAACCCATGTTTAAAACACTGTTTAAAACAGTTTTAATTTAAACCGTGTTTTCTATCACACGTTTAAAAACATAGATTAAAACAAATTTTAAGCATTGTATAAGACAATAAGAAAAAAACAAGCTATAAAACGACTTTTCATGATGAATGAATGGAAAATGAAAATAAATTAATATTTAGGAGTCTAAATAGCTTGACATAAAACTATTTGAGTCTATGCTAATGCTGTTATATTTTTGAACTTTTATTAGCATTGTAATAAATTATTTTTGTGACGAGTAATTTATTCAATTAAATAAAGATCTAATTACCAGGATTAATTTGGGACAAGAAAACACCTATTTTTGAAACATACATTAGAATATTTAAAATTTCAATTTCAAATCAATCAAAATTATAACAATTTTAATTAATAAACAACAGTAGTTATTGACAAAATAAAATAAATACGTTTTTTGAAAATATTTAATTTCTAGAAATGAAACATTATAGGTCGAATTTATTTGAAATAATGTCCTAAACTAAAAAGAACAATAAAAACACTTGTTTAAAACAACTGTATTTTTTCCAACCCTGCCCCCTTTCTAGCCATGTAATCTTTCACACAGTCCATTCATTGTTTTAATATGCACCCAATATTTAAAAAAATTATATGAAGCACTAACTTTAAAAATCGCTCATAAAATAAAATACGTCATCTGCGGTCAAAAAGGGCCTCTTTCCCTGTAAACCATCTGCGGAGTCAAGGTTGACGGCGCCTGCCAGCCTTGTTCACCTGCTATTAAGTGACGTCGCATCACTTAATTTCGGCAATACAGTAGCACTTTCGACATTATTTGGGTGTTTATTCTGATTGACTTTTTGCTTTTTGTTTCATTGGAAATATTTTTATGGAAAAAAGAAAATAATATCGTAAAAAGCGACTTAACCAAAGATTGATGATAATATCTGACTTAATGCAAAACAATTTAGTGATCATTAAGATCTAGAATCATACTTAATCTTCAGCGTAACCAGGACCAAGATTCTTAGCTGTTGACCCTGACCACAAAACTATAGAAAAATAAAAAACATGCATGATTAATATCTTCAAGAAAGTATGTAAGTTGCTTTGCAAATTTTGAGAAAAAAGGGAGCTAGTGTATTTTGGCACATGCCTTTAGTGTCGCTTGCAACATTCGGATGTATGATGTACGGCCTTCTTAGTAATAATAAGAACCGGTCTTGAACCTGCTTTTAACTCGAGCAAAAACTTTAAGGAGGTCTTTTACCCTGAGTGCTGTAAGCTGAGGCTTTTAACGATAAATTTATCAAAGGACTCCTGTTTATCCATTTCGCCTTTTGCAAGTTTTTTTCTCGACTGTTTCAGAAAATATGCGTTGTCATTCTGATGGGCGTACATGATCAAGGATGCAATGCTTTTGTATTTTTAATGTTGATTCTAGAATTTGTCTGACCAAATCTCGGCCAGTTTTGCTCATTCATTTTAATAGGGGAACAGGTATGCATAACATGCAAGCATAATAGCTTATAATGTCGGAACTGCTGGGACATGGGCCTCCTCTGTGTGAGGAGAGAGCGGGTGTAATCCACCACGTGGGCCGAGTGCGGGTTGGTGGATGTTACATGTCTTCGAATTGACATGCCGGTTTCCTCACGATGTTTTCTTTCACCGTTTTGAGTGTACCTAATGGTGATGAAATCAAATGCACAAAGTGTGCCTTTTGGGTTCGACCCCACGACCTACAACTCGTAAGTAGGGGCCACTAGGCCACCACTGCTCTCAAAAGCAACGCAACATAAAATAGTTAGTGCTGAAAAGAAGCAAATGGAGCTCTCGCTATACAGGAAAAGTTTTTATTCAGCGCGCAAACTTTAACCATGAATTCAGCATACCATTCTAGACCCCCCCAGCGAAGAAATTCTAGAAGAAGGTCTAGAATGATATGTTGAATTCATGAGTTACAGTTTGCGCACTGGATAATTTTTTTTCCTGTATAAGAAAACGTGTATTCATTTCCCACATTCACATTTTCAGAATAACACCGTACCTGTCAGTAATAATACTGGCCAGAACGGTAGCATTTCGGTAATAAGTACATAATTTTGTGGGCTATGCCTCTAATGATTCGAACTGATTGTATGTTGCGTGTACGCAAACACATCATTTACATATGAATCGTGTAAGAAAACCGTATGACAATACCGTAAACGATTTGGGGAAAGTTTTTTAATGTTTTGTCTTGGACATTACTGACATCGGTGAAGGAAAACATCATGAGGAAATAGGCACCCTAATTGCGTAACACACGATAGTTACAAAAATATTCGAAAAAATTGTCTGCTCAATAACGCAATGAATGTTGTTGAACTGACAAAAAGGAAGCCATTCCTATTTATACTGTGTTACGCAATGACTCCTCTGGACTTATAACTAGCTTCCGCCCGCGGCTTCGTCCGCGTGGAAGTCGGAAATTATCCCGCGGGAACGTTCTACCGGGATAAAAAATGTGTTAATATAGGTTATAATCTATCTGTGTGCCAAATTTCATCCAATTCCATTCAGTAGTTTTTGCGTGAAAGAGTAACAAACAAACATCCATCCATCCATACTTACAAACTTTCGCGTTTATAATATTAGTAGGATAGTAGGACAGGATAGTAGGATGTGAGTCTGAAATCGCCAGACCCGTCTTGCGCAAGTGTGGCGATCAATGCTCATTGCTCCATGCCTTCCCTTTATAAGAAGACTTTGCCCAGCAGTGGGACAAAAGGCTGGTAATATTGGATAATGGAGTAGAAAGGGAATACTGTTATTTGGACTTGATACGGTCAATTGTGGCATCTTTACTTTCCATGAGCAACTTTACCAATAAGAACTGTACTTAAATTTCTCTCGATAACTAAACATCTGTTGCCGCCGATACAAAAGAAGAATAATATACTATTTGTAACATTTTTTTAGTAATCGAGAGATATTTTTAAAGTTCTCATTGGTAAAGGTACTTTTTGGAATTACTTATGGAAAGTAAAGATGCCATAGTTGAAGGTATTTTAAGTGTTGTGACACAAAATCATTCTGCGAAGCTGTCCAATTAATGTCACCAGGGTATAATATAACAGATTCATCAGTGGCCCTAGTGTGAGTTTCATTTAACCATCTCGATCAAACGCATCGAGCGCGTTCGGCGCTCTGATTGGTCCTTCACCAATCCAGGGTCAATCGGAGCGCCAAACACGCTCGATGCGTTTGATCGAGATGGTTAAATGAAACTCACACTAAAGAAAGAAAAGCTATTTATTGTGACTCGCACAGGAATATCACATAATAAACACAATGGTACAAAAATTATAAAAATAAATATCTCGGAAGAAAAAAAATATTTAATAAATAAATAAAACAGAAAGTCTTGCACGAGGCCAAAAGGCTCCTACCTCAGCATGATGCTGCGACATTTAAAAAGAGTCGCAGCGCTGGTATTCTGATAGGCCTCTGAACGATGGTCGAGTTATATGACGGGTGCGTTCCACTGAAAATTCTTAAGCACACCTTTAACCGAGACCCCCGGAGCTCGGAAGAAGATCGACATACCATTAGTATAGTACAAATCCCTATCCATATCTTTTCGCTTGTATTTAAAGAACACACTCCATTTCTGAAAGTCGACATGATCTTATAACTTAAGAAAGCTAGCATCTCGTCTGTCGTCTGATTCATAAAAGATAGCTTCTGCTCTCGACATAATCAGTGTGAAATTTCGTGTTTTAACAACTATACTAATATTATAAAGATGATTATGATTATTGGTAAATGTTTTTGATTCCTATTTGTATTTAAATTCGTTGCCTACTAACATAGATCATAAGCTCTTATTGTAACTAACCATATTGGATCATTTTATCTGACAAAAAAATTAATAATAATAATAAAGTTAAAGAGTTTGTTCGGTTGAACGCGCTAATCTCAGGAACTACTGGTTCGATTTGAAAAACTCTTATAGTGTTGGATAGCCCATTTATCGAGGAAGCCTACAGGCTATATTATATAACACCCCCATTAAACATCAAAAAAGTCACGAATACGAAGTACTCGCTCAGCAGGCGATTCGACGGGGAGCTAGAAATTTGACCCGGTCGAAGTAGCGGGGAGCAGCTAGTAAAACATATTCTATGGCACTAATTACTGAAAGAAACCTCGGCATCTGATCAGCAGAACGTTCCAAAGATTACCTTTCATACAAGCTCACAAATTTTTCCTCTTCATAATCTTATTCATTCATCATCATCTGCCAAGCCTTTTCCCAACTATGTTGCGGTCAGCTTCCAGTCTAACCGGATGCTGAAGCTGAGTATCTGTATTCCTCTTCATTATGATTCACTAAAGATTGGTGTGTCTTTTTGACAACTAACTCATCAAAAAAACTTACTTTTTGTGCAACTTAGTACGTACCGCTGTATATTGAATGATGACAAGCAAATCTAGTTTGTTCCTAGTCACACTAGCCACGCAAAATCTGATGATATCAAAAGACAGCTTTAATGGCTTCTTGCGTGTGCGTGATAGCAGGCGCCGATTACATCCGTAATGATGACATAATAATAAGCAAGGTTACTGCGACTACATTAGGTTTGTATTAGCTTATCATACCACTGCGTCATTTTATTTTAAGACCAGTGGACAAAAGGACGAATTGTCAACCTTATATTTTTGGCTTGCGTAAACAATTGACACTTGTCTTATCTAACCATTTTGATATTTTTGGGACAAGATGTTTTGTTAAAAACTGACAGTTTTTAAGTTTGCAATTGTGGTAGGGATATTACTGTGGTAAGTTTGGATAGTTTTTGACAGTTATGATTATGATTGACTGCAAAGTTGCGTCGGACGCTACTTATTAGTAGATATGGCATTTTGACAGTTCAAAAACATTCATAGCGATATTAACGATTTTTTTTGCCTTTATTTGTGGGTCTTTATGTAAACAGATACGCCACCATAACATAAAGCCTAACACTAAACTTAAAATTAACACATATTCTATACCATATACTTAATACATCTAAACAACCAGCATATTAAACAAAACTTTTATTAGCGAAGATGAGAGTCACAAATGAAGGACTGTTATAAAACGACTTAACTTTTTGGCACTTTCTGACATTAATGTTGTTGAGCAGACAAGTTTTTAGAACATTTGAAGCAATGGATCAGCAATAACCAACAAAATGATTTAGTCTCTGATCAATAGTGTGTTGCGCAATTAGGGCCTATAGAAAAATACATAAACAAAACTAAAAATGCTTTTTATCCGACTACGTGACAGCCTTGTATTTGCTTTCTTGCCTATCGGCAAAAATGATGAACCTATACAAACTTTCATCCCTTGGTTTGGACCCTTTTTTTTAATTATCCCTGAATCAATCATCATCATCATTTCAACCGAAAGATGTCCACAGCTGGACATAGGCCTCCTCCAAGAGGGGGTTTGCCATAATCGCCACGCTTGGCAGGCGGGTTAGCGATCATAGTATGGTGGTAAAATGCATTCGCCTTTTACGACACCCATGGGTACAAATGGAATCTCAATAATGACTGAATGAATGAAATGCACCGATCTCAGCGTGGCTTGACCAGACTCGATTAATCGAATGAACCCCAAGATTTGTACTAGCCCCTGGAGCCTCATGCTTTATGGTGTTACAGAGGCCATTGCATATCAAGAAGTAGACCGGGGGGCGCGGTAATGGTCAGGTAAACGTGCCCTAGGATAGGAAAGGATTGCGAGACTACCGGATATGCATCCTTGCGTAAGCATTGGACTAGTGGAGAGACGGGTGGTATTTATTTGTCTTTTCTTGACGTCGCCGACATGTTGATTCAGGTCGAGCTTCTTGGGTAGGTTCAACTGTTTTCTTAGCTCTTTTCTATGTCGTTGCTTCTCTATGTTCTGTGTTGTTGTTTTCATATTCGTCTTCTGAGTTCTCGCTGCTATCACGCTTTCTTGATGTTGTTTCTGTCTCCAGCCATGTCCTTCCAAAACGTGATTCCGCAAAACAAAAAGCTTTTACAAGAATTATTTCGAACCGTTTGCTACAAATAACTTTCGACGGAGTATAGGTATGTCCTACTTCAGCGACGTACAAGAAACACGAGCATCTTACAAATAAACAGTAAGAACAGTTTTTCGCGTCATCTCGACTTTCTCTCAGTTGTCACCACCACAATCGACGGATCGGTACAGACTGGGGTCATTCAAGTGTTACACGCGACGCAGGGCTGCCTATACGTGATAGCATGATAATTTTACAAGGTGGAGAGGTTATCTCGTTTTTATTAGCAAGTTTTTTTTTAAACTATGTCAAAGTTTGACATAGATATGATATCACAAAAAAGAAGACGTTGATAAAGATTTAGAATTCTACATACATATACACATAAACTGACGACTCTTTCCAATGGCAGGGGTAGGCAGACACTACAGAACGACTCCTGCTCCGAACGATCCATAGACAGGATAACCATGAATTCAGCTTATGATTCTAGACCCCTTAGCATAGAAATGTATAGACAGTTAACCAAAAAAAAAAAACAATCTGCGGTTCCATACATTATGACCAGAGATCGGATATTCGGATGCATATTCATCTAAAGTTGAGATGTTGGCTAACATGGAATGCGCTTTTGTATCGAAAAAGTCTTAATTTAGGTAAGTAATTTGTTTATTTTTTGTTTTAACTAATTCAAACCGCCCCTCCTCCAGTACATACACATATCTGTATCGGGTTAAACATTAATTTTAAATTAATACACATCTGAATAGTTATGCAATCAAGAATCCCGGGGTTTTTAATAAATATTACAAATAATTTATAAAGCCGCTTCCATACTTTCATAGCGAAAAATTATCTTTAGGTAAATATGCATCCGAATTTCCGATCTCTGATTATAACCGCGTAGGTATTGCACTTTTCTATGAAACAGCTCATTTTTTTTTGTATAACTGATGAAAAAGTTCTACGCTGAATTCATGGTTACAGTTTCCGCACTGGTAAAAATTGTATCCTGTAAATACTCCGTTTGCTTCGTGTACCAACATACATCTGCACCCTAATTACGTATCACACTATTAATCCCAATCTGAATAATTATGAAGGATATTGCTAATCCGCAATGGAGGAGCAATTTTTCTTAATGACTTACCATTATACTTAAAGGATATCATATCTGTGACGTTTTACTGTTTGCTGATGATACCTCCCTTATCTTTAAAGTAGACAGGAACAGACAAGATTTTGACGACGTAAATAATACACTCAATGGTTACGGATTGGTTTACAGCAAATAACCTAATTCTCAATGCCAAGAAAACTAAATGTATCAAATTCCCCTTACCGAATGTTAGGAATCTAGGACCCAACCAACATCGTCTTAGATGATGAGGTGCTTGAAACTGACTCGCCAGTTTTTTAGGCTTAACAATAGATGCCAAACTTCAGTGGGGATTACATATATCAAGCCTAGCCTAGCGGGAAGGCTCAGTTCGGCCGCCTACGCCCGCCGTCAGGAAAGTAAGACAATACAATGACGTTAATATAGCTCGGTTAGTTTATTTTAGTAATTATCATAGCGTTATGTCCTACGGCATTCTGCTGTGGGGCAAAGCCGCTGACATTCAAAATATTTTTGTTCTACAAAAACGAGCTATTCGAGCAATTTACCAACTAGGTTCTAGAGTTTCTCTGAGAGATTTTTTTAAATATATTGGGATTCTCACGGTGGCATCGCAATTCATCTTCGCCAACATCATATATATTAGTACTTGTACACTAAAAACAGTGATATTCATAATATTAATACTAGAAATAAGGACTACGTGTTGCCTTTCACCGGCTTCATAAGGTTCGTAACTCATTTGTTGGTCTTGGTATAACCTTTTATAACAAGCTTCCCTCTTCCTTGCTGCATTTGCATTTTAGTGCGTTTAAAGCTAAAGTAAAATCCACCCTTTGTTCACAGGCATACTATTCTATCAACGACTACTTAAACGAATTGTTGGTCGCTGTGATTAACTCAAGACAATGTTTATGTTCTTTCACCAGAATTAGCTTACCTATTGACAGGTTTTATAATTATGTTAGTTCATATAATTGCTCATTTTATTTGACTTAATTCAGTTTATTTTCATTTATTGTTGACTTAATCTACTCATTAAAATGTTTTTTTTTTTTTTTTTAATGAGTAGTATTGCAATATGTAGTTAGCTAGCGACCTCGACAATTCATATTATTCTTGCCAGTGCAACCGGCAGCAAGCTCGTCATGCTCCCTTAGACGTCACTGCTTGCGGTAGCGTCGGGTTGCCTCCTTCCCTCAAATATGGCGAGGGGTGTAATGGCTGATCTTTGCGTTATGCTCGTGAACAGGTGCTGCTCGTGGTGACTGGTCGTCTTGCTGACCATGGTTTTGTTATTGTAAATTGTGTTCAGTTTTTACTAATTTTAGTCCTAAGGTCCTAGTTTAACTTTTGTTACTTCAAGTTATAGCTATATTTACATAATGCAGAATTGCATAAATGTAAGCATGCCCTTTATGTCTGGAGGCTTTTAGATTGTAAGTTCTGTTTACGTTTTATTTGAATTTTTTATTATTTATTTCTACTTGAGTACTTAAGTGAATAGTAGTTTTCAATGTTTTGATGGTATATTGGCGTGTGCTAGCTGACATAATATGGCAAATTTAATGTTTATTGTTGTGTTTCGTAATGTTAATTACCTACTATTGTATAGAATCAAGTTCTTCTAACTTAACAGACAGCTGTGCTGCTGGGGAGTTGCGCTACTACTTCTTTCCAGCTAAAGCACTAGGAAGTGGTGAAGGGCGGGCGTTTTGGGGAGACTGTCTTATGTATTTTTGACGTTGAAAAAGAGCTGACTCTCAGCCTAGTTTGAATAAATGACTTTTGATTTTGATTTAATTATGTTCGAAAAAATCGTCTGCTCACAAAACTGTCAAAATAAAAGCCATGCCTACTATTAGTGTTACGCATTGTGTGTGCACGTACCCCGCTGGTCATGCACTCATTTAGAATTATGTCCGTATTTAATCGACAGCAGCGGTTAACTTTGCCCAGTGACTGGATCACAAAGATTCAGGCGTACTTCGAAAAACTGAGCCCCACTGTTACATCCATTGACATCTGTTGTTTATTACGTCAACTCATGTTACGTAAAATTCTTAGCAGCCCTACAGATAACGTTTCGTTCTGTTACACCGCAAGCTCGATCTCGAATAGACCATTGTCGTTGACAGGGTTAAGCAGCAATTGGAACCAAGATGCTTTTACTGGTTGGATCTGCATGTATAGGTATATTCTCTCAAGAATAGCTGGCACTACTTTACCCGTGTTGAGTACTTTTCGATTTCTAACTAATGAATCAAAAATAAAAACCCGGCCGACGCAGTTCTTTGATCGATTACGGGCATTGACCTTCTCTCATCGCGCGTAGATCGGTAAGCTGTTTTTGAAAATTTTCGTGAATCAACTCAACTTGTATATTTTTTAAGAATTTCAAAAAACATTCAGTGTCATTTAGAGTTTGAAACAAAGTTCGAATGACGACAAGTTTTTTTTGTTTCAGTGTTTTCGATCTCGATTCCCAAGACGTGAGTTAAGCATTATCAGCCAATTTAATTTGACCCTTATAAGGGCAAACGAATGATGAATTCTTGGCAAATCTACGATCGCCCTACGGCAGCCCTACGATCCAATTCGTTCCGTTAGTTCGCCAACCCGAGCTCGATACTCAATAGACTATTGTCGATAAAGCATTATGCAACTGTCGGAACAGGCAGCAACCAGGCAGGACATTATGGGTAGTAAAACTTTGAATAGCTGGGTGGAATGTTTTTCATCTAACTTTTGTTGTTGTAGCTGTGGAATTTTAGCTAGAGGATTGCTATAGGTGTCAATAATTTTACATTCCTTTGAAAAGGACCTTATTTTATTACTGCATATTCAATATTTGTGCCAACAAGAGACCAAACTATAGGCACCCTTTTCAAAGAATATTCAGCACAAACCTTTTTCGAATGGCAGTATTCGTAAATACAACTAATCGTTAACAATAGTAATTCCTGATAACAAAATGTTTGAATTTTTTATTTTAAAAGCCGGGTAAGGAAACATGGTGTGCGGACTAACACGTCTAACTAGAGACTACAGAAAGGTAGCGACATCTATTTGTGTACATTTGAACTGAATACGTCTAATATTTATGCCTTTTGATTGAAGTAATTTTTTAAACCGAACTTAACCTAGAACTTCCCGGGTCGACAGCGCGTTGTGTCCCACGCGCGCCTCAAAGAGATGTCAGCACCAAATGGGGGGGTCCGCAAGGGCCGATGCCTGCCAGGGGTGCGGGTTGTTCGAAAGAGATACCGCGGCCCCTGGCACACAGGCAACTGAAGGAACACGGGTGGGCTTTAGTCAGTAAAAGTCTGACACGCCCTCCCGCTCCACCCAGAGCGGGAGAAGTTATTTGATGATTTCCCACCCAAAAAAAAAAAAAACCTTGAACTTAATATAAACGGATGTTGAAGACAACACTATAATACATGCACATCATCACCATCATCATCTGCCCAGCCTTTTTCCGAACGAAGTTGGGGTCGGCTTCCAGTCCAACCGGATGCAGTTGAATACCAGTATTTTACATGGAGCGACTGCCTATCTGACTTCCACAACCCAGTTAAAGGGTAACACGATACCTGTTGTTAAGACTACGTCTTCTGACGACCGTAAGTAATTACTGTCAAAGATCCACTTTAGCCAGCACATCAAGCTACCCCAATTTGTCAAATTTCTTTGATTTTCAACTTTATTACATAAGCATAAGGTTCATGTTCAATTGGGAAAATTTGACAGTTTGGAGTAGCTTGATGTGCTGGCGTCTGTACATGCACATGTTTTTTTCAATACCTAATACTTCATCAAGCTCTATAATAAATAACATTATAAGCTGACCTTGCATTTTATAAGCCCCCTGTACAGTGAGAAGAAAAGTTTAAACTAGATTTGTGTAGCTTGACATGTATTCAAGCGTACGTCTGACACAAGACACAGAACTGGAGGAGAAAGCCAGAGTAATCCTTACTTCCTTACTAATATTATAAATGCGAAAGTAACTCTGTCTGTCTGTCGCGCTTTCACGTTCTCACGCAAACTACTAAACCGATTTAAATGAAATTTGGTACACAGATAGTCTAGAGCCTGAGAAAGGACATAGGCACTTTTTAATGCGAAAAAAAGGTTGAAAGGGAGGGATGAAAAGTTGTATGAAAGTATCGTCATTTTTAGAGCTAGAAGCTTGAAACTCATTTTCTAGGCTGTTGATTCGATATAAATAAATATGACATTCAAAGTTTGTAGAAGTTTTACCCTCAAGGGTGTAAAATAACAATAGGGAATAGGGGATGAAAGTTTGTATGGAAATATGTAAGGTGAATGTTTTATAAGTTTGCGACAAGAGACAAAGACCCAAAGACACTATACCACGCGGACGAAGTCGCGGGCACAGCTAGTAGCCAATATGTCTTTATGAGCCGATGTGAAACGGCTTAGCAGTAAGCCAGTAATAAATAATACAAAATAAATGCCTAATTATCATTCTAGACCCCCCAGCGAAGAAATTTTTCGTCAGTTATACAAAAAGAAATCAGCTGTTCCATACATTTTGACCGCGTAGGTATAGCACTTTTCTATGAAACCACTGATTTTTTTTTTTGTACAACCGATGAAAAATTTCTGCGCTGGGGGGAGTCTGGAATGATATCCTAAATTCATGGTTACAGTTTGCGCACTGAATAAAAACTTTTCCTGTATTATGTGTATCTTCTTCGTGTATGTGATCTCAGCCATTAGCCAACAAATGGAGTCCAACAAAACCCCGTTACATCCACCATATTTATGGTGAGTCTTGGCTAATGTTTGCAGGGTCTTTCCCATAAGCAAAACTGTCAAAGCTTGCCTTCTATTGTGTAGCTATATTTGTACTGAGTCTCCTAGTGAGACGTGCTCTAACCAAAGCTGCGGTCGCCATCAGGCAACATTGCGGTCAAACGAAAATTTCTTGCAAATCTTAGAAATTACGACTTGTAACTGTTCTCACCATAGCCTATTTACAGTCTTGCGTCTATTATTTGAGCCTTTATTGAGGGGGTGTGTGGCTAAGTAATAACAGCCGCACGGTTCGATCGACCAGGTTAAGCTACACTTGCCGCGGTCGGTCCATGGATGGGTGACCATCTTTACATACCAAGACTCAAAGCACGTTAAGCCGTTGGTCCCGGCTGTCATTCGTGGATCTTTCATATTCGCTACGGCCGCTACGGGTCGTCCGTCAGGAGCCCGATAGTCTGCCAACCAGTCTTACCGAGGGCTATCGTAATAGTTACTCCATGCAAAATACTGGTAATTCGCTGCATCCGGTTAGACTGGAAGCCGACCCCAACATAGTTGGGAAAAGGCTAAGCAGACGATGAGATACAATACAAAAATACAAATACAAAATAGTTTATTGTGACAAATAGAAAATTACAATACATTTACACGTGTTTGGAGCCTCCTTTTAAGCAACAATGCCTGTATTAGAAGGCTCCGCTCTTTCACAACATTATCGTACACTTGTACTAACCTCAGTTAATGAAGCGTACCTTAAGGGTAAATATGCAATGTAAGTAAATTTTTCTGTATTTAGGCTATAATTAATCTTAAGTAAAAATAAAATAAAAGTATAAAAGTAAAGTTGCAATTTAAATTATAAACAGTAAAAGTGAAGCTTATAAAACTTATTCCCATTTATTACGATTTGAGCTTTTATTGTTTCTGGTGTTGGGCTCTCTCTGAGAGAGGGAGTTGGCTCCACCACGGGGGCTCACTGCGGGTTGGTAGAAGTGCACATGTCTTCGAATGTTTGGATCTAAGTTTCTATAAGATGCGTTTTTCCATCACCTGATGATGGCTGATCATCAAACAACTAATTTCCAGCTATGATTTTTACAATCGATCTCACATGATAAGCAACTTTTACATTATGTAATCTCGTGGTTGAGCATAGCAACTAATTGTCTATCATAAATTTTAACTAGACATATAATTAAAGAGCCACATGTTATTTAAAGAGCGCAAACAAATCACAACTCTGCTTTAATGAAACAAAGTATAATTTACAGTGATTTTAAGTTTTCATGAATATTATTATCGATAGATTATTCCCACAATCTCATCGTTGTGACCACGTGTGATCTATTTTTAGAAAATCTACTACTTATATGTATAATATATCCTATTGTCCTACTAATATTTTATGTTATAAACTTATTATAACTGTGAATGTTTACATGATTAGATGTTTGGACATTTGGCACTCAATCACGCAACAACGGCTGACCGGATTTGGATGAAATTTGGCACACAGATAGTTTATAACCTAGATTAACACATAGGATACTTTTTATCCCAGTAGTACGTTCCCGCGGGATCATTTCCGACTTTCATGCGGGCGAAGCCGCGAGCGGAAGCTAGTAATAAATAAAAACAATATCTACTTGATCATAGGTGCTTATTGTACCTCAATGGGTCTATTCATATTACCATTTTCGATATAGACTTGCTAACTAATCGACCGGGTCAAACTAATACAAAATACATCAGTATTTTAAATATTGGTTGCAAAACCGTGTAACACAATTACTGTTCAAATATTGTAAGTATGCTTGTTTAAAACTGTACTGCTTATAACTGTTAAAAGTCCCGACGTAGTTAGGACGTGCTAAATGTTTTCAAAGACTTTCGGATGAGTCCATATTTGGGTGGTCCTAATTGTCTGAGTTTTCAATTGGGAATGGCAGAAAAGCGAAAGTGTGCCAGCTTTTAAAAAGTGTCAATAGTCAAACAGCTGTGGCTATTTAATGACAATGATACTTTTAGAATGACTGAGGGGCTCGCGGCTACGTTAATAACAGCTGCAAGGGTCGATCGAAGGTTATGTTAAGATTGCCGAGGTCGGTTCGTAGATGGATGACCATCCATAACATATTGAGACACCTCCGTGCCTCGAGCCGTTGAACCCGGCTATCATTCGTAGATTTTCGCAGTTGTTACTTACGGTTATTCAGAAGCCCTAAGATTAACAACAAAGGCTATCTATAATTTTACCCAGTCGTGGGTTTTGGAGGCCAGATAAGCAGATGCGTGTAAGACCAGCACCCTAATTGCGTAACACACGATTAGGTGCCGTTAAAGCGGGTGCCGAATGTGGCATACCTACGTCGTCGTTCAATCATAATCTGTTTCATTTTGACAGTTCAACAATATTTATTGCGTTATTTACGTTGTTGAGCAGACACAGTTTTCGAACATACGAAGCAATGGATTAGCAATCTGTTTCAAAATGATTCAGAATATGATTGATCGTGTGTTACGCAATTAGGGTGCTGATGTATGAACGTAAAAGAGGCAAAAGGAGTTTGTAAGGAACGTAGTAGGTGGCATTTCGTAGTTTCTGCCTACCCCCATGCCATGAAGGCGTGAGTTTATGTATATTATGTAATGCATCCCGGAAACAAGCTAAAACATCCCATGTGCCTGGAATTTCACCGACGTCCGTAACCCTGCGTAAATTAATTCTTTTTTAACCTTATATGTGTACCCGACCGTTATGTGTGGAGGCGACGGTCCCCGCCCCTGCTGGTCGTACCATCAGCCAGGACCAACTTGTTGGCTAAAACCCCTCTGACTCGAGCAATTCGCACTATAAATTACATTCAGGTCGAATTGGATATATTTACATGTTACTGGAGTGAATTCGCAAAAGTACTATTGTTTATATTATGTTACAAATAATGATCTTTGATGTGTGCTATAATTTTAATTTTGCGTGTGTGACTTGACTATCGCATTAGGTTAAGTACCTGTAAGGATAGTTTTAAGGCCTTTAAATAAATAAATAAAAATAAAATAACAAAAATATTCAGGAAGTAGTTTTTTTATTTTGTTTTGGGTCTTTAGGTCCGCTTCGATATGTATACAGGTACTGTCCAATATGACTCTCAATTGGACAGTAAACATATCGCGGCGTGTATGTAGTCCAATATGATTCACAATTTAAGGAATTTCATCCCTACTAATATGTAATGCGAAAGTAACTCAGCACCCTGATTGCGTAACACGCGACTCAGGCAACTGAGGGAACACGGGTGGGTTTTAGTCAGTAAAAGTCTGACACGCCCTCCCGCTCCACCCAGAGCGGGAGAAGTTATTTGATGATTTTCCACCCAAAAAAAAAAAAACGTTTAGCAGTAAAAGGTAAATGTAAAAAAAACAAGGAACTTTAATGAGCGGGTCGCGAAAAACAAAATCGTAATCGGTTTCATTTTGACAGTTCAACAATATTCATTGCGTTATTTACGTTGTTGAGCAGACACATTTTTAGAACATATGACGCAATGGTTTAGCCATTTGTTTCAAAACGAAATGATTAATCGTGAGTTACGCAATTAGGGTGCTGGTCTGGATGTTACCTACCGATCGTCTTGAAATTTGGCAGAGATATAGCCTGGGAAATAGAGAAGGACATAGGCTACTTATTTACGCGATAACCGATATCCACGCCGGCGGAGCCGCACCCAAAAGCTAGTACAGGATAAGAGCGACATTTTCCCTAATCAACTTTTTGTTTTATGAATGAGATCCGGTACTGTGCGCGTAATAATTCTGACACCAATTAAGTGGTTAATAGCATTTTTATATTCGTTTGTTTACCCACGTTCTTGTTACTGGGAAACCCATATATATATCCATGAGGAAACCACATGTTAGGTGATAATAATTTTCCTGTTAAATCGACATTTGTTTTGTTGACAAGGTATACCTATTACTTAATTGAATTTGACTTGAACACTTTGATTATTATTTTAACAATTCACAAATTGCACAATGTTGTTCGTGGAAAATTACATGACACGTCCTGTTCTACTTAAAGTCACGTAGTTCTCTCAAACTTTTCAAAATAATTTGTGGTTAGAAAAGGCAGAGATTTTAATCAATGGGAAAAAAGTGTAAACAGTATCATTGCTTTGTGTTATCATTTTATCATAGGTACGATAAGGCTAGTGAATAATTTATTGTCTGTAGGAAATTTTAAAACAGTCTAGTACCTAATGTGAACATATTTTTCTACTAACAAGGAAAAGCAAACCAAAATCAAGAATCATTTATTCTAACTAGGCTGTATCTGAGAATCGTCACTTTTTGAATGTTATAATTACATAAGACAGTCCCCTCCAACTAGGGTTGCCATCTCTAAAATTTGGCAACCAGGACAAGACGCGTGAAAACCCCGGATTTTAGAGCCCAGAACCCGGACTGTCAACTGGTTTTTTTAAACAGTCAGTGTAATAAAAAACAGTTGAAAATGTCTTATATCACCTTTTTATTTATTTTCAGACCTTAATTAAATTTAGTAATCTTTTATCATCAATTTAAATGTAGGTACCTCAAAACAGAATAAATTGTTTTAATAATCAGTTAGAATTTTTTTATTCTTAAAATAAACCCGGACTACAGATGAAGCCCCGCCCGGACGCTCCCCGGATGCCTTCTAAACTAGGACAAATCCGGGGAAACCCGGACGGATGGCAACCCTACCTCCAACCCTTCACCACTTCCTTGTGCTTTATCTGCAGGCTTAGCATGACGCTTTCTATTTCTACGAAGAATAGACAGTGCTTTTTCAATACAAAGTGACATTTCGTTTCTCCATTTTTGCTATCACACCGTCGATATCCTTCTACAATCTGTCATTTTGTCTTTCTTTTCTAACGATCTTTGTCTAGGTCCTTTTATTATTAATTACTATTTCAGAAGAAACTGTCAAAATCACACTGACAACAAACTTTCTACTCGACGGCCACAAAGTATATACGGTTATCTATAAAATCATGATTAGTTTAGAACGCATAACTGTGATAATTAATAGAAAAACATAGCTATCGTCTCCTATTGTACCTACATCATTTAGTTAATAGTTATGTCTATTCTTCCGTCGACAAGTCGGTGCTCGTGCTAAGCCTGCTGGGAAGAATGTGGAAAATACCAGTAATCAATGGGAGTTCTATGAGTAGTAATTTGATTCATGGTGATCGACCATTTTAATCAGGAAAAAATAACATGGCTGTATCTTACTATTCCTATTAATTTGTAGTTTATTTTAGTTTGTTGCTCAATCACGCAGAAACGATCTGACAGATTTGGATGGTCACATAAAATACTTTATAACCTGGATTAACACATAGGATACTTTTTATCCCGGTCGTATTTTCCCGTGGGCTTATTCACGACCTCCACGAGAGCGATGCCACTGGCAAATGCTAGTGTGTCATAAAGTCATAACCTTTATTGACAGCTATTAAAGAAGTCGATATCATTTCAGCAATCATTATGGTAAGTTAATTACAAATGTCGATTTTTTACTGCAGGTGTTGAACACACTGCAATTTGTGCTAGGTCCCTGGTTTTAATACACCGTGGCCACTTCCACAGGAAGTATGAATTCGGTTGCTATATTTTAATTTCAAAATGTTCTTTATTTTTACACGCTTTATATTAGCTTCACTTGTATGTTTGTTTGTATGTAACCGACTCCTTAGAGCGCGATTTTGACCCACTTTAAACGGTCAGATTTCATTGAAACTTTGTAAACTTGTCGAGGACCTATGACAATTCAATAATTTAAAAAAAAAAAATGAGAAAAAAAAACACGTTTTTGTAGTTAGCAGAACTAAAAAATAGAAAATAAATAATAGTTTAAAAAACTAAAAAATACGCTTTAAAAACCAAACTAAAAAAGGAGAAAATAATTTAATTCAATTAAAAAGCGTGGGGGGGGGTGCTTGACATTAATTGATTATAAAAATACCTCAAAAAGCACCCCACGCTTTTTAATTAAATTAAATTATTTTCTCCTTTTTAGTTTTTTTAGTATGGATACTATTAAATTAATCAATCTGCCTAGACTTATGCTAACTATGTTGGGGCCGACTTTCTGTCTAACCGGAGGCAGCTGAAATGCTGAATACGCGTTTTTTACATGGAGCGACTGGTGCGACTGTCTATTGGATATCTGTAAAACTTCTACCTGAATACGCGTTTTTTACATGGAGCGACTGGTGCGACTGTCTATTGGATATCTGTAAAACTTCTACCTGAATACGCGTTTTTTACATGGAGCGACTGGTGCGACTGTCTATTGGATATCTGTAAAACTTCTACCTGAATACGGGGCTTTTGGCTACTTGGTATAGCTGTGCATTTCATGTTTATTTTTCTTTGTAATGTTCATTTGGTTTGTGCAGAATAAACAGTTTTTCTTTCTTTTATTTTTTATCTCACCTCCACAACGCAGTTACTGTGTAATACGATACCCCTTGGTAGACTGGTTGTCAGACTTTCTGGCGTCTGACGAGATCGCGGGTGTAGTTTAACCTCATCGATCGACCCGTACGGCTACTATTACTTAGACAGCCCCCTTTCCAACTGATATCCACTCAGATACGAAAATAAATACATACCTAGATATTGCAGAATTTATTAGCAAAAAAACTTTATAGACCCATAAAACTAATCTAATACTTAAGGTGAATGCACTTTAAAGTATTCGGAACAAAAAACTTACAACGCAACTTGTATCAATTGGCACCTATTACTTAGTCGATTATGTACCAAGTTATCGAGTCAAATCGATTTAAAAATGCCAACAAAAACTTCCAGCCATCGTTCTGCATCGAGATCGATCAATGCCGTTATGATCTCATACATAATTAATATTTAAAACAGAGTAAAGACTACAGTATAAGGAAAAAAATTGTGATAAGTTGTCTGCCTGAATTTAATCCCCCTTATTTTATAAACGTGGCTTAAAGTTGCAAATAAAATCGTATAAAATTACATATTAACAATTTAATAATCCATCAAAGGATGCAGTTTGGCATTTGGAATTTTATGGTATATTTTTAAATTGAAGGGATAAACTAGTTTTAAATATAATTAAGAGGTGACTTTGATGATTTTTTGATGCATTAAAATATGTTTAATTATGTTCTGAGTTCCATTACTATGCAAAAAAGACTTGAAAATATCATATAATTGTTTTGCTTTTAAAATTATTTACGGTTAAAGAGATACACTGGTTTCAAAAAACCACCTTTTCAAGGTTAAGCTACGTTTTCTGCATTCGGTTCGTGGATGGGTGACCATCAATAACATATCGAGATACATTACATGCTTTCCGAGAAACGGAGGAACGAAAGCACGTAGATCTTAGACAATCGTTACGGGTAGTCAGAAGCCCCAAAAGTCTTACAACCAGTCTTACTAAGGGGTATCGTATTACCCAGTAACTGGGTTGTGGATGCCATATAGGCATTAACTCCATATAAAATACTGTTCTGAATCAGGTTAAACTGAACCTCACTCCAAAATAGTTGAGAAAGGGCTAGGCTTGACAGCCGATGAGGAGTGATTATTATTGTGCAATGAACACTATGTCAACCTGAGTTTGTAAAATCTCTAGCAACCCCCAGTGCATGACATTCTTCATTAGATATGACTACGAGACCAGAGGATGCGATCAGGTCGCCCGAGAAATTCAAATATTCTTTGGTTTTTTGCAATTTGCAGGCTGATCTGCTGTCGGGATTAAATGAACTTAGAAGGTTGTGTTGATCATTTTGATGACTATAATTCTATAAAGCCATCTTTGTAACTGAATTTGAGCAGTGGTGGCCTAGCGGTAATGGCCCTACCGAGTTGTAGGTCGTGGTTTAGAACCTAGGCAGGCGTTTTACTTTGTGTATATAATTTCATCACCACTGCTGTCAAAACGGTGAAGGAAATCATCGTGAGGAAACCGGCATGTCCTAGAGCGAAAAATTCAAAGACATCCCGTACTGGGCTCGCGTGGTGCATTAAGAAAGTCCACTCCCTCTCGAAGAGAGGAGGCGTGTGTCCCAGCAGTGGGAACATTGATGTGACTGATTATGATGATAAGTATTTGTAACGGTCGTGAATCATATTTGAATCAACATACAACCTGACACTGGCACACAGGCAACTGAAGGAACACGGGTGGGTTTTAGTCAGTAAAAGTCTGACACGCCCTCCTGCTCTACCCAGAGCGGGAGAAGGTATTTGACGATTTCCAACCCTCAGAAAAGAAACACTGCCCTACAAATTGCAAAAAACTTTGAATTTCGCGGGTTACTCTGGCGTTTCCCCCTTAATTCATATTTTCTTCTCAATAAGGCTAGTACCTATAATATTAATGCAGACATGTCGAGGAGATCGTTATGGCTGCAGTGACGTAACAGAACCAGTATGACTGACATTAAGGTCTTTGACATGACCTGAGTGAGGCAGGGCCTTGGTTAGCTGCAGTGCAATCATACATAATATTATGTAGTTAAAAATGTGCTCACATAATAATTATGTACTCACTTTGAAAGGTAAAAATAATATCCTCTGGCATCGATACTAAAGATCGACTAATAAAGTAGTGATCGATGTCCTCTGGTTCAAGAAAGTCTTATAAAAAGGTATATAATATGTATATAGGTATAATACAGGGAGAATTGCATCATTCTTGTACTTGTATAGTAATGTGCACTATGTTGCTCATTGGGTGATTTGTGGGTAAATTTAATTTGAGTAATACAGATTATTTATCCCAAGTTGTTGCTGTGAAAATTGTTTTAAGGAACCATGAACTCACTTGATGTACAAACTAAATAAAATGCTTTTTAAACATTCAGAAAAAGTTCGGAGTCAAATTACATCTTTGATTACAAAATAGTGCATGTCCAACATTGGACATCTTACGGCTGAAGATGATGATAACGATGAAAATTACTACGACAAACTAAACTTTCAATCACAATATGAATCATTTTGCAGGATATTGCTGAACCACTGCTTCATACGTCCGAGAGAAAAAATAAAGTAAATAACGCAATTAATGTTGTTGAATTGTCAAATTGAAAGTCATTGGTACTGTTAGTGTGTTACGCAATTACCCCGCAGAAGGCTGTCAAACCACTTTTTATTGGAAAGTAATTTTATCGACGAGGATTCCCCATACTTTTTGTACCACAAAACAGAAAGTAAATAGATTCGTTTGTCCTAAATAAATAACCTTAGATATTCAAATATTGTCCCGATCGCGATACGGGAATCTACCCCCCCCCCCCCCCCCCCCGAGCACAGTAGGCTACGCTATTTGGGTCGTGGAAAAATTAAATTTTCATCATGATATAATATATTCATATTTTACGAAGTCTGCAGTTACAATATACTGAAAAGGTTCCAATAGGAATGTCTGTTAATATTAAAATAAAGACTAACGGCCTTATTCATAAAAAGTTAGCAACTGTTTAGATGTTCGATAACTTTTTATGCATAAGGCAGTAAGTATGCTTGTTAAATAATAATGTCAGTTAATTACCTAAATAGTTATGACTGGAAATCTTTTAAAAGAATTAGAACTACTTATAATAATAATTGACTGACTGTAATAATACCATAACTTTTTGTCATCGGAAACGTCAAATAAATTAGACTAAATAAATTCAATTCCATTTACCCTCGGGCACTTAATTAACCCAAGTATAAAGTTTCGGCAATTACTGATAACATCTAAATGCCAATACTGACGAACAACCAATAAAAAACTTTTATCTTAGATCGGTAGTCGTAGAAAAAAAACCGGTTTCTAAAAAAACGAAGGTAGCAACAGAATCTGCACGACTTTGACATTTAAATTAACTTTTATTTTAATTATTTCGTTCGTTTTCTTTATCCAATTCGCGAAAGATTGCAACATGAATCTTTGCATGTCCGATGTTGATGATGAAACCATTGTTAATTGTTACGAGATTGTCAATAAACAAAGAAGTAGGTTATCAAAGAATAAGGGACAATCCACTGTTGTTTTGTCTAAAGAAGGAGTTCAAACATTCAGAATTCGATTTGGGACAAGTATTTTTAGACTCATTAATATTCATTCTAGCATGTTCGTTAACTATAAATTAGCTGCACACTACATAATCATCGCCTACTTAGGTTCGTGTCAAACGTCAGACCGCAGTTAAAACAATTAACAGCTACAGAAAAATTGCGGTAACTGCGTAACACCGAAGTGAAAAAAATCATACAGTTTATTGGTTACAGACGATAAAATCCGAAATAATTGTGCGTCAAGGAGTTAGCGAATTCTTCATTGTTGGCAGTAAAATATTAAAAGGTGAACTTACCTTTGTTATCCCCTAGCAGGGTTTTGGCAGAGGGTGCAAGGCCAAAGGGGGCCTTCGGAACGATCGCTGCGCCCTTGTTTTTCTCAAAGAGCGCTTTGCGTTCCCGCAGAGACATTTCTGCCGGGTCCTTCGCCTTCGGGCTGCCCGCCTCGAACATCGCCGCCTTAGACAACACAGAACTCCTGTCAACACTCCCGTTTATTTTTGGACCCAACTTTTTCACTAGCGGTGATCCCTTGTCCGGCGCCGGCTTGTCGTCCGCCGGTTCCGGTTTTGTTTGTTTACAATCATCACTTGCGTCATTTTCGTTGTCGAGTTGCACTGCATTCTCTTTGTCTTTTTCACTTTCACATTCGTCTTCTGTTATAACATTCCGCGGCGGCGTGGGTGCTCTGTATTTCTTGATAGAGGGCTTTTTTGTGACGGCCGGGTTGGCGGGCGAGGGCGCCACCATTGTCGCCATGTCGGGGGCTGAAGCGGCACTGGGGGTGGTCGATGCGCACTTCGGCTCCTGTCGGTCGGGATCGGCGGTTTTCGTGGTGAATTCGTAGACGAGCCGCGATTGGCTGGCCGAAACTCGCCGGTAGCCCTCGCCCTCCTACGATTGGACAACGGCCGCGTAACGCGAGGGGTGAGCACGTGCTTGCATTTCGTTTATTGATACGTTTTATAGCGGTGACTGAGTTCGCGCGGTTAGTTTAACTGGGTTAGATTAGAATTAAAGGGATCGCAGCGAAGTTGCATCACATCTGGCGATACGTTGCGTAACTGCAGTGTAATAATTGTTATGACAGTAAATAAATAGTTTGTGGAGTTGAATGAACGTGTGTAGCGTGTCCGTTAGGTCGCGGGGTCGTGTGTGCGCGCGTGAGTCCCGTGAGGCGAGCTCCAACTGACTGGCTGTCTGCGGAGGGCCGAACACGTTAGCCCAGCTGATAATTATATTTTGACGCATCGCGTTGTTTAATGCAACGCTCGCTTTGTGTTATTATAACCATTGAGGAAATATGTATAATTATTTCGGGTAAATGACACGCTGTGTTATGAAATGATTTATAATATTACCTTGTACGCGTTGATAATCGCGTCTGGACTGTGAACTGTGCTCATCAGAGCGTCAATTTGGCATTCAATGACAAAGCATTTAACGGATTTTGTTAGTTATAATTTGCGACCCTACCTATTCAGTAACTAAGACTACAAAACAGTTTCATCATAGATGGGATAACATCTAATGCATTGCTTCAAGTTCGAAAAAAATGTCTGCTCAACAACGTAAACAACGCAATGAATGTTGATGAACTGTCAAAATGAATTGGCTTGTAATAAAGTTGGTGTAAAATCACAAAATAAATATTCGTTCATTCCTATAATGACATTTTTGCCAAATGGCGAGGCGAGGCGGTGCCGGAAGTCCTAATGACGAGACAATTACTAATACAGAGATATCGACACGAACACGACCGGAAAAAAACACAACTTTTTGGAGAAAAAATGTCCTAACGGACTGCTCTCAAAACTTTGGCGTGATTATCGTCATTACAGTCCACAAACCAGTGGTAAACGCCGGATAAATACTTCGCTTTTGTTAAAATGTAATAATAAAGTTTTATTTACTTTGCAGAATGATGATTAATAGACCAGCAAGCTGATTGGGCATTAGGTCGTATTAAGGCGCTACGAAATTACTAATGAGTAAATTACTTCATCACCACTGCCCTCAGAATGGTGAAGGAAAACATCGTGAGGAAACAGACATGTCTTAGAACCAAAAATTTTAAGATATGTGACATCTAACAACAGGCACTAAGCCCGCGTGGTGGATTACGGCCCACTGCAATGGGAACATTATAGGCTGATTATGTGGGTACGTTACGACAACAAGGAATATCATCTCGCTTAGATTTAACATCATAGCTAATGTCAAGGAATAAACGACACGGGAAAGGGTAAAATCAAAAGTCATGTGTGGTAATAATCAAACTAGGCTCAGAGTCAAGACTTTTTTTTGAACGTCAATATTTCATAAGACTGCCGCCAAAAACGCCAACCCGATGAAGGGTTGGCGTTTTTGGGGACCGTCTTCTGTGCTTTAGCTGGGAAGAATAGTGGCGCAACAACTTCTGATCGTCTACTACTTATGTAGGTACTAGGTATTTTGTACCGACCTATTCTTTGTATTTATTTTTGTTGTTTATCAGTGGAAACTTGTAAAAGGCCTTCAATTTTATATTGTTTTATAATGCTGTGTAGGTAAATTACCGGTACGACTCCCGAATAGAATGAAATAAACCCCCCCTTCTCACATAGAGAAGGCGTGTGTCCCAGCAGTGAGGACATTAGAGGCTGATTATGCCATAGATAGTATTCACAGGAAATTACTGATCGATAAGTAACAAGGAATCATGACTGGCAGAAGCAAAGTCCATATAATACAGATGAACAAAAAATAAAATCTTGTAAAAACTATAAGTAAGTAATCGTGTATCATAATGTGATTAAGATTTTATTGATTATCAGACAGTCATTTAAATTGGCCTTAGTGATTTGTAATCGAGTTTCTTATAGACTTTGCAGATTTAGTTTTAAGTTGGGATCTTTGCAAGGACTCTTTGAATCAACTATAGGAATTGGTAAAAGCCCCAATGTCCAGCTGTTACGGTCCCAACTCTGATGTTACGTTCGGGGAAATCACGACTGTCGGTAATGTGGAATACGACGTGAGGACGAAGAAGAAGCGTACACAATATAGGTTTGGTTACTCACAAGGATATCTCATCATTATCTGCCTAGTCTAGTTGATGACTTTATAGGTATCGATCGACTTTACAGGTTGTGCGTCGATATTCTCTGTCACCCTGGTGGTTACAATGGATTCAGTACATAATTCTGAACCCTCATTGAATTTATTAGTCAGATATAAAAAAAATATAAGCTGTTCCATACATTTTAACCGCGTAGGTATTGCATTTTTCTAGGCTAACTAAAATTTCTACGCTAGTAGAATCTAGAATCATGTGCTGAATTCACGTATGTACACGTACAGTTTGCGCGACGATGTAAGCAACCCTGCATACTAGACATGCGCAAAAAATCGCTACAGTAGGTAAATTAAGTCGTTATGTTTGAAGTAGGGAAAAAAAATACTGGCTTTGACGTATAAAACGACTTGCAGAGACAAAATATAGACGAATGCGGAATAAAATTGTCACACCAATTTGAAATACTCCCAAAAAACGATCCCATCAATGGGGTAATTCTGAAAGTATCACAATCAGCCTATGTATAATGTTCTCAAATCTGGGACACAGGTTTCCTCTCTGTGAGGGGAGTGGGCCGTAGTACACCACGTGGGCCCAGTGCGGGTTGATGGATATTAGGTACTATCGAGGAAAGCTACAACTGACCAATATGAAAACCAAATCCCGTGCACACAATGACCACATCTGTTAGCAAGCGTTACTATAGCGGCTGAGCGCTGCCTTACGTGAATTTTTGGGTCTAGGACATTCCGGTTTCCTCACGATGTTTTCTTTCTCTCTTTTTGAGCAGTGGTGATGAAATTAAATACCTAAAGTAAAGTGCTTGCCTGGGTACTAACTAACGAACCTCGGTAAGTCGGAGCCGATACCACTGGGGCACCACTACTCTCTGAAAGTATCAAATGCATCAAATTCCAAGCTCCTAAATTGATAGTCGCCTTTTAACCAATTCCCTTAATTAATTTCGGGAGCCTGCCGAATATTGTGATAGACATTCCCTATACGTTCCTTTATGCTTTGCGGTCAATGGCTTTAGCTAGCTGATACTACTTAGTTGAATTGACGAGGGTGGTGTACTCTAAGTTAGGACTATTTAACAGTAAACTAGGGAGCGCTTTTTGAGATCCTTTTCAGTCTTTTGCCGTTTGGAAATTGGTTTAGGGATATATATATTTGTCATACTTACTACTAAGTTAACTCGAATTGAGATGGGTCATGTTGAATAGTGGACCGTAATACCATAGTCTGATTTGATACGTAATTTAATTACTTAGCACAAATTTTAAACCTACTAATCAGAACTACCTATCATCATTATATCGTATGAACGTATCCTAGACACTTTGCATGCATAAGCAATTATATTTTTTGTAGCATACACTTTTTATATCTAATCTACTACAAATTAACATCACTTTAGCGTAGAAAAATTACTAAACTGGTTCCTTTTCAAGATAATTAAGAGGTGACTGATGATTTTTTGATGCATTAAAGTATGTTTAATTATGTTTTGATTTCCATCACTCTATGCAAAAAAGACTTGAAAATATCATATTTTTTGCTTTCAAAATTATTTACGGTTAAAGAGATACACTGGTTTAAAAAACCACCTTTTTGAGCGTTTTCAAGAAATCACCGCCTTAATCATTTCCTTTGGCATTTTAATATATTTATTAGCGTACACTATAGTCAAATTCTCACTGTCTATATAGATAGATAAATCGAGTATTTGGTGCATACAAAAGTATGTCTTTCAAAAGTATGTATGACAAACAAAGCACGATGAAATAATAAATAATTACATGAAAGTGATTACTAATTAGCGAAGTAGATACAAGGTGCCAATATACGAGTAATAAATAATAGTTTAAAAACTAAAAAACACGCTTTAAAAACCAAACTAAAAAAATTGAACATAATTATGTTCAATTAATTAATTAAATTTAATTCAATTAAAAAGCGTGGGGTGCTTTTTGAGGTATTTTTTTAAATCAATTAATGTCAAGCACCCCACGCTTTTTAATTGAATTAAATTATTTTCTACTTTTTTAGTTTGGTTTTTAAAGCGTGTTTTTAAGTGACCTAAGGCCGTCGAGCAGATGAGATCAATATGCAAATAATAATTATTGGTGTTGCCAACAAACTATAATCCCGACTGTCTAGTCGAGGTTCGATGCACCCAAGCAATCAATCTCATAAAAGCATTTACAGAAAAACTGCACGATCCAAACAACCGGTACCATGGTTCGCAAAAACTTGGGTCAACAAACTACTACCATGATCCATGACCATTTAAAAAGACCTACATTTCTATGGAGTTTTTATCAAAGAATAGGTCTTTAATCTGGCCAGGTTTGCAGGGAAGTGATGCTGTCGTAACAATGATGCAATTTGTATAAAAAAGGCGTTACGACATAGCTACGGCGATTAATCTGTATCGGGGTGTAAAAAGACAGTAACTTCACACCGTTAAATACAGCCAAGATTTATAGTGTGTGGGCCTTGTTTACGATAACACATGGCCGTTTCTTGAAAGTTTGATCAAACCTTCCCTGTTGGGATATCAAGGCAATCTTTGTATTGATGGCCAGTCCTCAATGCGTTATGCAATGTCTGTTGTGAAACCGAACTTTCTGGTTATAATTTCAAAGAACACCACATTCCAGAGCCTTGTTTATGAATGGCGAATTTAGTACTTATTATTACGGCAATAATGTCACAGGCGAGGGTCTTGTGGCTGAGTAATAAGCCGCGGTCGATCCGTGGATGGGTGAACATCTTTAAATACCAAGACCCCTCGGTGCTTCGGAAAGCACGTTAAGCCGTTGTTCCCGGCTGTCATTCGTAGATCTTTGACAGTCGTTACGGGTCGTCAGAAACCCGAATGTGTAACAGCCAGTTTTATCAAATTATATCGGTATTACCTACTAACTGGGCTGTGGAGGTCAGATAGGCGGTCCTTCGATGTAACTGGTATTCAGCTGCATCTGGAAGTCGGCCCCAACGTAGTTGGAAAAGGGCTACGCAGATTGATTTGACACAATCTATGAGAAGAGGCCGTTGCCGTGCGGTGGGACAATAATAGGCTGCTATCATTATTAATATCACTGAGCCAGGTCCGCACTTTACACAGTTCTAAAGGCAAGCTTTAGTCTTCCTGTTCATAAGTTCGATTGCACAACAGCCCTAAAGATATTCTCTAAGATTAGATGGAGCCCATCGTCCATGGAATGTATCTCCATATAAATTAGCATCATAAGCTCCACCATGCTCACAAAGCGTAACACTAACATCAAGTTCATAATATCTTTGTCAGAATTATGAGTATTGAATTACGTTTGACTGATAAGAAAGCTTGTGCTGGCGTTTGTTTGGAATAATTAACACGTGCAGAAGGACTGAATGTAGTAACTTCAATCTTTATAGAAAATAGTAAGAGATTTCGATGACACCGTCTAGCATGATCAACCTATAACGTTCCCACTGTTGGGATACAGGCCTCCTCTCTGTGAGCGTGGGCCGCCGTAATCCCCCACTCGGGTCCAGTGCGGGTTGGTAGATGTCACATGTCTTCGAATTTTTTGTTCTAGGACATGCGGGTTTCCTCACGATGTTTTCCTTCACCGTTTCGCCACTTGTGGCAGTTTTTCTCGGGGTATGTTTTGGGTCTATTTAAATACATAATTGGAACGCACGTTTAGCAGTAAATGGTAAATGTAAAAAAAAACAAGGAACTTTAATGAGCGGGTCGCGAGCGTGTCGCACGGACTCGCGATCCTTTGTCCAGTCGGTTACCGGGAGACGACTGCTAAAAATGTATGGTTGATTGCGCCACCGATGGGACGCCTGGTGCGATACCCACCATACACTTGTGTATATTTTGCTGGCAGTCCGACCATGGGCATTGACCGTCTTAGTAAAATATGGGGGTTAAGGGAGAAGGATGCCTAGGTCCTGCAGTGGGTCAATACAGGTCCGTTAAATTAGATTTGGGAGCTATGAGAAGATTTCCATAGTAATATTTTTTAGGACCGACATCTTAATAAGATACTAAGACAGGACAGTGCCAGCAGTTGTATTTAGAAAAAAAAACCTATAGGGTACTTCCGGTTGACCTAGAATTGTCAATTATGGTTAAAAGCAAGGTCTTATAGCACAAGTAAAGGAAAAATTCCGAAAAATAAATAAAGTTGAAAATTAAGGTAAATTTTGGTACTTACAAGTTTTTGCGAAAATCTAAATTTGCCCATATCTTTTTATCGTGTTGATTCAGGACCTTAATTTTTATACACCTAATAGGGACTATAGACCTTAGTTTCTGGTATAAATTTCAACTTGCTAGGTCCACCCGTTCCTAAGAAAATCGGTGGTGACACACGGACAGACAGACGGACATGAGAGTGATCTTACAAGGGTTCTTTTTTTACCTTTTGAGGTACCGAACCCTAAAAAATGTCGAAACCGAACTATAGACCCACACGAACAGATTCATTGACCAGAAAGCTAAACATACGATCAATTCAATATTTCACAACCCACCATTTGTGTAAACCTTACACAAATATACACAGAACCATAGCGACCCATATAACAGTAATACGGAAACTCGAACCGATGAACATGATGACATTTTAAGCGGCCACACCATGCGAGATGCGTATTTAGATTGCACGCGGAACTCCTGCGCATAGCACAGATACACAGGTAGAAATAGAAATGTTTCCGCAGACTGAGCAACTGATTTAGTCGATAGTATATTATGTTGTAACGTAAATGCAGTATGGGAGTCAACTTACTCTTCTAGAAAAGATTTATAGGATGTCTGATACATAGTCTAAGCAACTGAAAAATTGGGTGGAAATCGGTATGGGCGTGTGATACGAAGGAATGAGGAAAATGTCGTAAGGTAAGTTTTGAGTGTTGCTATAAGAGTACGGGGAGACCAAAGAAACGATGGATGGACTGTGTGAATGATGATATGGTTAAAAAATGGTGTGATTAACGAGATGACGACTAATTGAGAAATGTGGTGGAAAAAGACATGGTGCGCAGACGCCAAATAAATTGGGATAAGAATAGGAAAATGATGACATCTAAACAACCGAAATTTTCCAGAGCATTAAGCATGCTTGTAAATGGCAACAATTAGTTTGAGAGGCAGTACAGTGTACTCAATTGTTGTATATTGGAAAACAGTTGTAAAATACTTAAAAAACAAAGGTCTTCTTTGCCAGTAATCAATTTTTTTTCAGCAAAGAGGTCAGCGTCGATGCAATTCGATATTACAGCAGTCGCTAACTGACAAAAAATTGTACGAATTGGCATAATTATTTACGTAATTTTAATGCAATTCTATTCCTTCCCTTTACTTAGAATTATTTACCTTATGAAATAACGCATTTCATCATCATCAGCCTCGCCTTTTCCCGAGTATGTTAGGTTCAGCTTCCAGTCTATCCGGATGCAGCTGAATATCAGGATTTTACACGGATCGACTGCCTACCTGACCACCACAACCCAGTTACTAGGTAACACGATACCCATTGGTAAGACAGGTTATCAGACTTTCGGGCTACTGACGATCCGTAACGACTGTCAAATGTCCTCGATGACAGCCGGGACCTACGTGCGTTCCGAGGCACGGAATGGTCTTGGTATGTAAAGATGGTCACCCATTCACGGATCAACCGCTACAAGCGCAGCTTTACCTGACCGATCGATACGTGCGCTGCCATTGTCCATTGCTTAGTCACAAGCCCCTATAGAAATGAGATAACCCACCTGTAGGTCATTAAAATGAGGACCTTTTTTAATATCTCCACGACTATTTTCTTATAACCTTATCTTAAATGGACCCCTATGCTGTGAGATTATTCACCTGTACAGTGGAAATTTATCACCATTCAAGAGCCCGAGATCATTACAAAGTAAATGATCTATTATATCGCGTCGGTCTTCGCTTGCTGCCATGTATAGACTATGAAAATAAAATCATCATACAATGCAAACGTGTGTCGTTATTTATTGTTATGAGTTTCAGTCAAATACGGGTGCATGATTTGAATGTTTGGTCAGTGTGTTACTTAAATAGATTGACTCCCAGTTATCTTTGTCAACTAGTGATTATTATTAGTGATTTTATTGTTGAGGTTCTTCAGAAAGATCAGGTGAGTAGTACTCGCAAATGGTATGCTGACCAGATGTATGAACGTAAAGTGTGTAAAGCCCGTGGTAGACGGCCACTGCGCTGACCCGTCGCAGGGTGGCCAAGGGTACCAGACACGGGGTCGTCTGGGGCTCTTATGCTACTTGGTTCCTGGGGTGGTCACGGCGTGCCATGTGTCCTGGTGCGCCGAACTGATGGGGTCCGCAAGGGTCGATGCCTGCCAGGGGTGCGGGTTGTTCGAAAGAGATACCGTCGCCCCTGGCACACAGGCAACTGAGGGAACACGGGTGGGTTTTAGTCAGTAAAAGTCTGACACGCCCTCCTGCTCCACCCAGAGCGGGAGAAGTTATTTGATGATTTGCCACGTGTGTAAAGATCGCCGCACGTGGCGTTCTGTAGTTTTCGCCCATGTGAAGAATGCGTGGGTTTTTGTGTGTATGTGTGCGACTGTCATATCTTCTGCAAACAGATTTACTGAACAAAGATTTGATCGTCCTTTTAGAAACAAAAAGTTCATTGAAATAAATTTGCACTTTTAAATTGATGGCGTAGATGAAGAAGATATTGATGTAGTAACGAATGTAAAAGCGAGGTTCTATATCTAGTATCGCAGTCCACTGATTGTTAGAGAACTGTTTCTCCTTCCTTTTATTGTGACCAAGATTCATATCCGACCAGTGCATACGTAGCGAACTGGACGGCACTGTCTTTTTTATTTTTATTGCTGAATGGTAGGTAGGGCATGAGCAGTCATGACCTCGATCACGTCTGATGAAAAGTGGTGGATGAGGTCTATGTGTAACGAGCGTGCCCAGAAGAAGCCTGTTCACTCTTGCTTTGAAGGCAGACGGGTTAAATGTGAAAGGGAACAGACTTTCCTTTGTTTTATTAAGTCCCTGGAGGGTGTAGATATTTGAACTATCCAATCATGGAGGCTCTCACAAGCGAAGCACAGCCAAATTTATCACAACAGTGCTGCTAAATTTGATCCAACTTATCTCACAAATAGATAAAGCAATATTATTATTATCACCAAACGCCCCAATTTTTGTAATTACAACAGATAATCTATATTTTATCTTTATGGAAACACAGCTGTTACATTCCACTATCTACCCTGATCCGAATACAAAACAGGGAACCACCCAGTATACCTTGGCATGCGGAAAAATAAGGGAACTAAAACTTGAAATGTAACGAATTTTGACAGCTTAATAACAACTACCCTCCAAAGCCTCGGAAGCAAGTTAAGCTGTTCGAACCGGCTGTCATTCGTAGATCTTTCACAGTCCGAAGCCCAGTCTTACCAAGAGGTATCGTGTCACTCTGTAAGTAACTGGGTTGTGGAAGTCAGACAGGCAGTAGGTCCATGTAAAATAGGTACTGGTATTC
The DNA here is from genome assembly GCA_947359405.1 of Antitype chi. Classification (NCBI taxonomy): domain Eukaryota; kingdom Metazoa; phylum Arthropoda; class Insecta; order Lepidoptera; family Noctuidae; genus Antitype; species Antitype chi. The sequence continues at coordinate 10,727,846 of OX375829.1, forward strand.
AAGTGCATCCGGTTAGACTGGAAGTCGACTGCAAAGGCTTGGCAGAATGACTGGGACTTTCTTAGCAAGTAGCGCCGCCCGGATGTGTCAAGATTTATTGGCCAGGAATGACAGATGTTCGATTTCAGGAACGCGCATCATTCATTCCAATTTACACCTTAATACAAAGATACAAGAGTCACATGACGCGCGCTCCAGCGATGCACGTTCACACCGAAACAATTTGTTTATCTAAAAGGATGAATGAGTATAATGACCAATGATGTCATCATGGAGATGGACCACCCGGGGTGTGGGCGGAAAAAATTGAATGCATGAATAGATTGTTTCTAAATTCTAATACTATCCCTTTACTTGTAAGCTGAGAGGAAACACATATAATAATGTATTGTAAGTATGGTTATTTATAACAAGACAAGACAAGACCGGTCGAAGTGGAGGAGCCTGGGGGAGGCCTATGTCCAGCAGTGGACGTCTTTCGGCTGAAATGATGATGATGGTTATTTAAGTTAAAAACACTACGGTAACTGTTGGATGAGAGAAGCCGAGGATCGAGCTAAATGGCGTGGATGATGAAATACTATTCAATTCTTATTTGCAGTGAGAAAGTGGTTGGCAAAGAACAAGAGATTGTCTTTTTATTGATTTTATGAGGAATTCAACATTTAAATCCATTCAATTGTCGATTTGTAATGTCAAAATAATAGCTTTTTACTTAATGCATATGAAAGTATATCGGTGTTTATAACAAAAAAAAATAACTTTGAATTGTCTGTCTGTTTGTTCCGGCTACTCTCCGAAACGGCCGGACCGATTTCGTCGGGACTTTCACTGGCAGATATCCAGATGTTATAAGAAGTAACACGTGCTAGATTTTCTTTCCTAGTAGCACCCGTGTTCCCGTGGGTTACTTTCCAAATGCCGCGGACAGCAGCTAGTATACTAGGTATATAGTTGCATTATTAAGTTACTCTGTAGTACATGTAAACTTTAAAGCAGAATTATAAAAATCTTCTGCAAAATCCCCAGAACATATCACACAATATTTTTACTAGGCACGGTAGGCACTTACAAGAAAGCATATTCAAAAGCTTTTGTGGAGAACACATTCAGGTCTGTCTCGAAAAACAAAAAAACCAAAACTTGAGGAAACAAAAGAAGACCAGAAAAACAATTCGTCGAAAGGTCTTTTGAAATAATAATAATATGATTTGTGTAAAGCGAAACAATAGTGAACACTCGAGTGCATAATATTACGACGACCATTATGCGCACTAAAATGCGAACGAGTGGTGAAAGAATGCGCAGGCGCTGATTTTATGCACTGGCCTTGGGTTTAGGGTTGCCACGATTTGGTAGGTATTAAAAGCTTTCATCATGTTTAGGGTATTTGAATTGTACCTAATAGCTATATCTCATAATCAGCCTATACTTAATAGTCCCACAGCTGGGACGCAGGCCTCCTCTTTCTGTGAGATCCCGGGAGCGAGCCCAGTGTTGCAGGCTTAGCACGAGAACCGTAGAGCAGCGTTTTGTCGACGGAAGAGTAGACAAAAATGACGTTTCCGTGTAGACAGTTGACACTTTTGTACCGAGAAATATAGACAAGCGATTTCTATTCTACGGTAGAGTAGAAATAGAAAGCGTCATGCTAAGCCTGCTGGTTGGTGAATGTCATATGTCTTCGAATTTTCGGTTCTAGGCGCTAGGACATTCCGGTTTCTTTCACCATTTTGAGAGCAGTGGTGATGAAATATTTACACACCGTTAAGTACCGGTAGTGCTTGGGTTCGAACTCACGACCTACAACTCAAGTTGCGGCCGTTACCACTGCGCCACCACTGTCGCCCCACTGCGACTGACTGACTTTAAAAGAGACTGACCACGGAATTTGTTTGGGCCTTTTTTGAAAAACACTGAACTCTATTTCAGTTTCCAAATTTATTTATTTTTGATGTGGAAGTTTAAAACAATTTTCTTACAGAAATAAATATAAATTATCGTTTTAAAAATCAATTATAAGTTTAAATTCAAACAAAATGACTGAGGTCGCCAAATTTTTGTTTTAAAAGACAACCTGGTTTGTTTACATGTCTTCCATTCATTTCTAAGGGTCTTCAAGACAGCCCTAGAACCACAAATTCGGCTCGAACCCAGAAACTCTTTTAACGTAAGCCCACCCATATGGCCGTAGTCGTGAAATAACGAAAGCTTTAAATATAGCCGTAAAAGATCAAAATAAGTCGTAAATTCGGTCTTCGGAACGAGACAAAGGGTAGCTTGACTTAGATATGGTGGAGGTTTATTTATAGATATGTCTGGGCCGTTGGAACTGTGTTTTTGATACAGCTTATAGTAGTTCCAGTTACATATTATTATTAGTGTCATTGTATTGAGAGCAGTGGTGGTCTAGTGGTACCTATCGGTCGCGACTTGAGACCCCAGGCAGGCACATTAGGGGGCGTCCATTAATTACGTGAGGCAATTTTGGCGACTTTTCGACCCCCACTCCCGCTCTGGAGAGATGTCGTGATATTTGGCTCAACCCTCTCCCCCTCCCCATTATCTCACGTGAAATATTTCAAATACGTGGCCATAGTGTAAAAACGTTAATCTGTGCTTATTTGCGTTGGATTTATGCGTTGCATTTGGCTGGCTTGGGTGGCCGGTGGCAGTTTAACCATCGAGGAGCTACTGTGCTACTTTATGGCGTTCGCATAACCGCGATAAATATTATTTTGTAGGATTTAGCCATATTGGCGGAAAAACATGTTCGACATCATTTAGCCCGGTTTTCTGGTAATGTTACATTGTTTCTTTGCGGAAAAAAATATAAATTATGTGATACTTGCCGAGAACCTCCCTCCCCCCACGTGAGATTGGATGACATTCGACTCGACCCCCTCCCCCCCTAAACGCCTCACGTAGTTAATGGGCGCCCCCTTACTTAGTGTATTTAATTTCATCACCACTGCTCGCAAAACAGTGAAGGAAAACATCGTGAGGAAACCGATATCTCCTAGGATCAAAAATTCGAAGATGTGTCATCTACCAACTCGTACTGAGAGGCCTGTTACCCAGCAGTGGGAACGTAAAAGAAGCGACAACGTAACGCTGAAGGAGCGTTTCGTAAGTATCGGAAGTAAATACAGGTTTGGACACGATATCTTCTTATAAGAACTTAAATCAAAAGTAAAATGGCCTGGGAAAAGGTCCATAGCTGATTTGGATATAGAACAGATGGGATTGATGAAATTCAATCAATGACTGGCATTCATTGGCTGCACTGCTCATGATAATTATTATAAGATATTGGGACGATACACGGTCGTCTGGGCACGCTCGTTCCATCATAGACCTCATCTATCGCTTTCCATTAGCCGTGATCGAGGTTAAGTGCAGATAAATTCAGCAACAAAAATCAATGATAAAAGATACAAATTGTAATTATTAATTAGGTACTAGTTGCACCCCACAGTTTCACTCTCATACGTCTCGATCCCGTGGGAATATCGGAATAAGTATCCTATGCCCCAATCCAGGTCATGGTCTAAACCTTTCAAATTTCATCCAAATCCGTTCAGTTGTTTTAGCAAAGTGTAACAAACAAACAGTACAAAACATCAAATCTTTTCTCTTTATAATATTAATAAGTGTAGATGAAGTATTTGGCCACATTAAATACAACACATTATTTTTACACGATAATTTTATAAGGAAAGGTTGTGATTAAAAAATAAATATTAATAAGTCGGTCACAAAAAGAGCACACGGTCTCCCAGGCAATAAATATTAAAAGCTTTCAAAAGGACATCAAGTAATCCTTGTCAAGGTCCTTATACAAAAAAAAAAATTGTAACACATAATAAAACCTAAATATAATTTTAAAATAACAAAGATTACACTGCTTCGTTTTTCTAGTGATCGCAAGCGCTATTGCTGGGCTTGCGGACGGCGAGTAATGAGTAGCTCGCTGTCCGGTAAGGACCAAGCCCGCGATGACGGCGCGCTGTGTTCCACGCGCGCCTCAAAGAGATGTCAGCAGCAACTGGTGGCGTCCGCAAGGACCGATGCCTGCCAGGGGTGCGGGTTGTTCGAATGAGATACCGCGGCCCCTGGCACACAGGCAACTGAAGGAACACGGGTGGGTTTTAGCCAGTAAAAGTGTGACACTCCCTCCCGCTCCACCAGGAGTGGGAGAAGTTATTAGAAGATTTCCCACCCTCAAAAAACAAAGCGCTGTCGCTGAGAATGAGGATTCGATTCCAAGGTCGGTCAAAATGTTATTGGTTTATTTTTATCAGGTATTTCTCTGTAGCAGCTCAGAATCTATATTTTTTTTTCCCGGTTGGTGGCAGTAGCCTTGACCCCTATTACATGGGAATTAAGATAACTGGCAAAATGGGCGTGTACTATAGGTACGTACACTCTCTGCCTAAGCATTCGAGGAAACCAGATTATGAAATGAAGTATTCGTTTGAGTATTCGATACATGTTTTGCATACGACATTGATGCATGATTCAGAAGTATTTTAGGGAAAACCATCCAACAAGAGACACGGATGTCGCAAAATTGAGCTTTCTAGGTTTATTTCTTTAGAAAGTGACTTGGTCTCGTACTGTCTTAACAAAGTTAGACCACAACAAGAGTTTCACCTATCTCGTGGTACGTTTACGGACTTCAATAGGTGGCAGTAGACAGAAATAGTGAATATAAAGCTTTTCTAAAACTTAGCTTTGAAAAGAATAATCACGTTTTATAGACATTTAAAGGGCACAAGTAAAGGACTTATCAGATAATACTTATCAGCAAAGCTATTCACAACCATTCGACCGACTATCGTATCGAAAATGACACATTTCGATAACCTGATTTGCCTTGCCCTCGAAAGCAAACAGCTGTCGGAAGAATAGCAGTCTGATAAAATTATAGGGTTGTTTCGCTCGCCTCACGCGCGTTTGGTCACAGTTCTAAGGCGATTAACACACGGCACCGCGCACCGCCACGGTAGGCGGTGAAGCGGATCTCATGTCGCATTGGTCTCTAATAAATCCGTTGATGCCTAACACACGTACGCCGCCCGACCGCGCGGACGAGTGTTCTGCCGCCGCAGCGGTGCGCGGTGCCGTGTGTTAATCGCCTAACCTTACCTATTTGGTCGGGGTGCCCTGGCTTAGTAACTGCACCCAATTCGGCTACCGTCAAGATCGACAAATCAGAGATGGTTCACTATTTAACGGGGTATGAAATCGGACAAATTGTGAACCTTGTCGGTAAGTGCAGGTTCGTTTACAATTTCGCGGTTTGACTTGGATAGATTATAAACTATAGAAAATTAATACGATATATTATAAGCAGTGCGGTACAGTTCACATATATCGGCAGTTTACAATCTCGCGAGATAGATTTTAAACTAACTGTGTTCACAATCATACGATGACATTTATATGTAAAGATTGGATTTTCACCGAATTAAATTCTCAAAATCAATAATTAGCTTGACTTGAAGTAGCCGGCAGCCCGGCTAGTGATTAAAAGCTCACCCCCATTAAAATGCTACATTAACCTATCGCGTGTCTAATTAGCAGACACAATAGAAAGTCTATTGTTATCTGTACACATGGTGTACACTTTTTTTTTGCTTGGGAAATCATCAAATAACTTCTCCCGTTCTGGGTGGAGCAGGAGGGCGTGTCAGACTTTTACTGACTAAAACCCACCCGTGTTCCCTCAGTTGCCTGTGTGCCAGGGTCCGCGGTATCTCTTTCGAACAACCCGCACCCCTGGCAGGCATCGGCTCTTGCGGGCCCCATCAGTTGATGCTGACATCTTTTTGAGGCGCGCGTGGAACACAACGCGCCGTCGACCCGGGCTTGGTCGTCATGGTGTACACTTGACGTGCGAAGAGTTAAACATAATTAGCGAAGTGTGGAGTACATAACACATACTATACATATCTGTCTACCCCTTAGGGGAATACAGGCGTGATACAAATCCTACTAATATTATAAATATAAAAGTTTGTATGTTTGGATGTTTGTAACTTAATCACGCAGCAGAAACAGCTGAACGGATTAGGATGAAATTTGGCACACATCCATACCAGGCCACTCAGAAAGTATTGCAAAAAACAGTTTTTTATGTATGAGAGACTGGCCAGTTATAATCTATTTTGAAAATGTCTAATACCTACCTTTAAACGAGCAATTCTGGTATGTATATAAGTATATAATCTAAATCTCGGAAACGGCTCCAACAATTTTCATGAAATTTTGTAAGTATGCAGGGGGTTTCGGGGGCGATAAATCGACCTAGCTAGGTTTCATTTTTAGAAAAAGTAAAATAAAAACCGGTCACCCAGATATTGATTTTATTTGTAAGTAAAAATAGGTACGTTGCGGTAAGCGCCAAACGCGCTCGATGGGTTTGATCGAGATGGTAAAATGAAACTCACACTAAGGCCTCTGGTTCAAACGCATGAAACTTTGTATAGAGGCTAGTGGGTACTTTGAAAAGATTTAATAAAAACATTTAATTACACGCTTTATATTAGCTTAACCGACTTCTTTGAGCGCGGTTTTGACCCACTTTAAGCGGTCAGGGGGCCGATTCTACTAACAAATTTGTTAAAAAAACGCAATAGAACCGCAACCGAATCACCACTTTTAAGCGTTTTCGCATTCTACTAAATTGAACAACCGTCCAGCTGCGACACAGCTGCGGTTACGTTTTAGTTACGCCAACGATCGATTGAAACAATGTCAAAACCTATTCTACTAACAAAATCGAACATGAGCGTGACGTTTACTATAGGACAAAGTTAATGATAAAATTATGATCATTATGTCTTTTAATTATAGAAAATACTTTTAGTGCCACATATTCGTGTTTAGTAACATTTTTAGATTCAACTTTTTTCTTTTTGGTATTAATAAAACATATTATTTTGGCATGTTGGTAACGCGGGTTACCCGCTGTGTTCCCGCTACAGTTCAGTTGCAATTCGTTTTAAGTTTAGTTTCCATTTTGCTTATAAAATAGTAGAATGACTTTTTATGTAACTATCGAACGGCGATCGAAATCGAACTGTTGTGGAAACACAGTTTAACGTGTAACGTTGCAAATTAGTAGAATCGGCCCCCAGATTTCATTGAATCTTTGTAAACTTGTCGAGGACCGATGACAATTCAATAAATAAATAAAAAATTGAGAAAAAAGAACACGTTTTTGTAGTTAGCAGAACTAAAAAATAGAAAATAAATAATAGTTTAAAAAACTAAAAAACACGCTTTAAAAACCAAACTAAAAAAGGAGAAAATAATTTAATTCAATTAAAAAGCGTGGGGTGCTTGACATTAATTGATTATAAAAATACCTCAAAAAGCACCCCACGCTTTTTAATTGAATTAAATTATTTTCTCCTTTTTTAGTTTGGTTTTTAAAGCGTGTTTTTTAGTTTTTTAAACTTGTACGGTCTCATCGCCGTACATTTTTCTGCTTACTCAGTAACCTACTTAAGGCCAACGATGCGCGTCATAATTTAGCATTATAAAATATCTTGACTAACGAATTTAAATGTAGTGTACATAAAACTGTGTAGCTATCAATAACTGAGAGAAATAATCGCCTACCACTGTACTATTGTTACTCACTCTTAACTTAAATAAACTTAACTACTTAGTGCATCTTAGTGGAACGTGTTTCTCTATCTAACTTTAACTTAAAAACCTTCACAACAAATCAGTGTACGAAGTTAACTACTACAACCCGTACATTTATGGTCCTTCGAGCCTTCGTGTATCTAACAGTGTTTGTGTCTCTTGTTACGGTAGCGAATCGGTTCAGCTGGTCTCCCGGAAGAGGGTCGCCCCAGTTGGATTGAGAAGGCGCAAATACCTAGCCAGAGTACAGGCACATTGGGTACCGGAACGAACTACAATAACTAGAAGAAGAGCCTTCGACTACTGGAAGAGCCTTCGACGATCACTAGAAGAGTCTTCAACTACAAGGAGAATCTTCGGGACCTTTTCAAAAAGGTACTGTGTGAACTACAAGGAGGCTATCATCTACAACCAAGATGAACAAGCTGTCGCTACAATCAACATGTTTTGAAAACATCAAAACATTATGTGCCAACTATAACAAGGATAGCAAAACCCGAAAAACAAAGGAATATTTGAACAAGCGGCTATCCTCGTTAGAAGCACAATGGATGGATTTCAATGCACGGCATACATTACTGTTGCAAGAAATTGAAGACAAGAACATTAACTATTTTGTGGAAGATGTCTACGGTAAGACAAAGACCATGTACGAAACAACAAAAGCAGACATTTTAAAAATGTTGCAAACTACTGAAGAAAATGTCAAATTCGACCTAACAGACTTGTCGAGAGGAGAACCTGATGAGAAGACAAAGATTTTGCTGACTAAACAAGAATGCCACTTCAAGGCCATCGATCGGGCTATGGCAAAAATTGAATTTGACGTCTTAGCCGAAAAATGGGAACTTGACGATCACTTGTCAATCTTGAAGTCGAAGTGGGATGCTGTAGACAATACTCACTGGGAACTGGAAGCCTTACTGAAAGGTTCGAATCACACATACTATGACAAGTTCAACAGCATGGAAGCAAAATATGATCAAACAAGGAAACAACTGAAAAGTAAGATGTGGTCTACCGCTCATCATCAACATTCAGCACCCAGAATAGAGATCCCAGAATTTTCAGGACACTATAGCAAATGGATATCTTTCAAAGATCTGTTCCTGGAAACTATACACAAAAATCCGACATTGAATAAAGCTCAAAAAATGCAGCATCTGAAGACCAGGCTGAAAGGTGAAGCAGAAAGACTGGTGCAACACTTGAGCATCAGCGCCGACAACTACACTTCGTGTTGGGAAATACTAAACCAACGGTATAACAACCGCCGACTGCAGTTCTCGTCATACATGAACACTATGCTGCAGTTGCCTGTCATACAGAAACCAGACGCTTACAACTTGAAGAAGCTGCATGACGTAACAACAGAATGTCTAAACGGTTTAACAAACATTGGTTTTGATATAACTAGTTGGGATCCTATGATTGTCCATCTGATGGCACAAAAACTAGACTGCGGGAGCTACAATGAATACATAAAGAACTTGCACGATAACAGAGAAGTGCCAACACTGCAGGAATTTTTGATGTACTTAGAAAACCAGTTTATGGCGTTTGAAACCATGAAGACTTCAAAAAAGGACATACAGAGTTCAGAGAAGTCAGCTGGAACTGAAAAACATGTGCCTCGAAAAAACTTCGATCATAAGAAATGGCTACCAAAAACTTACCACACTTCATACGGGCAGTGCCCTCTTTGCAAAAACAATCATGTTTTAATGCGATGTCAGCAGTTTATTGACATGGATACAAAGCAACGAAACAGCACAGTTGCAAAATTGTGTTTATGCAAAAACTGTTTGTTTAGTCACGAAAACCAAACTTGCAACTCTGAGAAAACTTGTAAGGAATGTAAAATGAAGCACCATACGCTCTTACATTACAACAATTCCAACAAAAATTCACCTTCGACGAGCAATGAACACCAACGCTCAGGTCAACGACCATCGAAGGAAACTGAAACGCCGAGTTCAAACCATCTATCAGCCAGTGAGATGGAAGTTTTACTGACCACCGTCCACGTTAAGGTGAAATCGATAGATGGGACTTACATAACTCTTCGTGCGCTCGTAGATCAGGGCTCACAAGTTAACTTAATAACTGAAAATGCAGCACAACTCTTAAGGCTGCCAAGAAACAAACTAACTGCGAAGATATCTGGAGTTGGAACTGTATCAGGCGACTGTAAAGGACGCCTTAAACTAACATGCAAATCAATCCATTCCGAATATACTTTCAACACTGAAGCATTGATTATGAAGAAACTGATCAATAAACTACCGAACAACACATTTGAACGACCAGATTGGTCGCATTTGCAAAACTTAAAACTAGCGGACCCTGATTTTAATATTTCAAGGTCTATTGACATACTGCTTGGAGCTGACGTATACGCTGAAATTATACAAGATGGAATACTAAAAGGCACACCAAAATCACCCGTTGCGCAACAGACACAGCTAGGATGGATTTTGTGTGGAAAACTAGAAACTTTTAACTGTCACGTCACTCTGCTAGACTTGGCTGAAATAACTAAATTTTGGGAGTGTGAAGACGTCACTAGAACAAACACTGACCGATCTCAAGAAGATCAATGTGAAACTTACTACAAGGAAACTACTCGCCGTGGTTCAGATGGAAAATACATTGTGAAGATGCCCTTATGTCCGAATTACGAAAGTAAGATTGGAACATCGAAAACAATCGCAGTATCACAATTGCTGCAACTAGAAAAAAGGTTTCAAAGAAATGGCCGACTTGAAATATTATACAAAGATTTCCTTAGGGAATACCTGGAGTTAGGTCATATGAAACCGGCAAAACCCATAACATCTTCGACTACTGAATGTTTCTTACCACATCACGGAGTACTTCGTGAAGAATCTACTACCACGAAACTCAGAGTTGTCTTCAATGCATCTCAGAAAACTAAAACGGGATACAGCCTGAACGGCCTACAAGAAAAAGGCCCCAACCTACAAAAAGATATCCAAGAACTTATCATAAAATGGAGAACTTACAAATACGCCTTTACAGCTGACATCGAGAAAATGTATCGATGTATCTGGCTGTCTGAGGAACAACAACAGTTGCAGAAAATTATTTGGCGAACTACGCCGTCAAACAAGCTGCAAGAGTACCAACTTTGCACCGTCACTTATGGAACTAAGTGCGCGCCGTGGCTGGCCATGAGAACCATCAAACAACTTGCATACGATGATGGCTACAAATACCCCACGGCAGCCAAGGTACTACTGAACGAAGCATACGTCGATGACGTCATAAGCGGCCACAACTCACTGGAAGGGGCCCAGGAACTCCAGACATCGCTCATAGATATGTTAAAGGGAGCCGGCATGAACTTACGCAAGTGGTCCAGCAATGATCCAGCATTGTTAAAGAACTTAAGTAACGATCAGATTTCACGTAGGATCACTTTTGACTTCAAGCAGGAGGAATCCATGAAAACTCTAGGTCTAGGTTGGGATCCGCATGCTGACACATTTGTGTTCAACTGGAAATATGAAGAAAAATGTCGACCGGAAATAACTAAAAGGCGGCTGCTTTCTGAAATTTCGCAACTCTATGATCCGCTGGGTTGGCTATCACCCGTAACTATAGCGGCAAAAATTATATTTCAAGAAGTATGGGTCAACAAACTTGAGTGGGATGATCAGTTACCGTCACATATAGCAGATAAATGGCTAAAACTGAGAGCGGACATACCCAATGTAAAACACATGAAAATCAAGCGCTGGCTCGGTTCAACGAACCAAAAGATCGAACTATTTGGATTTTGCGATGCCAGTGAAAAGGCTTACTCCTGCGTAGTTTACAGCTGCGCAAGAGATGAACATAACAAACAAACAATAACATTACTTGCTGCTAAATCAAGAGTAGCACCGTTATCACAAACGATTACATTACCGAAACTCGAACTTTGCGGCGCACTCTTACTATCGCAACTCATCGAAAAAATCAGAGAAGCTCTGAACGGTTACGACATAACTACGAGCGTTTGGTGTGATTCCCAAGTGGTCCTGGCGTGGATACAGGGGGATACATCTAAAAGAGAAAAATACGTCGCAAATCGAGTTGCAAAAATAAGACAAATCATACCAGCCGAGCAATGGCGTTATGTGAAGTCGCAAGATAACCCTGCAGACTGTGCATCAAGAGGATTATTACCAACGAAGCTAACAACATTCAGTCTGTGGTGGGAAGGTCCTACATTTCTGAACACCTTCCAAGAACAAAAGCGTGAAGAAAACCTAACATGCACATTTACAACTAACATAGGCAACGTCTTTCAAGCGAAATCCAACTCTATGAACAAAGAGACCAATAATTGTATTCATAACTTATTAACTAATTGCAGTTCATTGACCAAAGCGGTCAGAATTGTAGCATGGATACAACGATTTATCGGAAACTCAAGTAATAACACGAAACGTGACACCGGATGCCTCACTTTATGCGAATTAAACAACGCAAATGAACAAATAATTAAATATGTGCAACAAACGGAAATTACGCAAGAATATAAACAACTTATGAAGAAAGAAGCTATTTCAACGAAAAGTAAAATCTTCAAACTTAAACCATACTTGGACAACAACGGCTTAATCCGAGTCGGGGGTCGACTGAAACATTCCAGTTTACCTTTTGAGATGAAAAATCCAACCATTCTACCTAAGGGTGGACGACTTACTCAGTTGGTGATTAATCAAGCTCACCTAACGACTTTACACGGAGGAGCCAGACTAACTTTAGCGTACATCCGACAACGGTACTGGATCGTTGGCGGTAACAGAGCGGTGAAAGCTGAACTTCGGCGCTGTGTGCGCTGCCATCGCTACAACCCATTGAAGTTGAACCAACTCATGGGAGAACTGCCACCGCAACGAGTAACACCTTCGCGCCCCTTTACCCACACGGGAGTTGACTTCACAGGACACGTCGAAGTCAGGCTCAACAAAGGAAGAGGGGTCAGAACTTCGAAGGGTTACATATGCATATTTGTATGCATGGTGACAAAGGCTGTGCACATCGAACTTGCATCTGACTTAAGTACTGAAACTTTCATAGCAGCCTTCCAGAGAATGTGCTCCAGGCGCGGTACACCTGGTCACGTCTACTCCGACTGTGGTACTAACTTCATAGGCGCATCAAGGTTGCTCCAGAAAGAGTTCGAAGACTTCAAACAAATCTTGTCGCCAAACTTCTTCAATAACATCGCAGACATGGGAGTACAATGGCATTTCAATGCACCTGCTTGGCCGACTGCTGGTGGACTATGGGAAGCAGCGGTCAAGTCGATGAAATATCACCTTCGTCGGGTGCTAGGAGACCAAAAACTGACGTACGAGGAACTTACTACCCTGCTTGCGAAGATAGAAGCGTGCCTGAACTCCAGGCCGCTTTGCCAGCTCACTGAAGACCCCGAAGAATTTTATAACTACCTGACACCGGGCCACTTTCTAACGGGGGGACCAACAATGTCTTTACCACGAGCTGACTACACTGATGAAAACTTCATTGACTTACGCCGACGATGGCAGCTAACTGAACATATGTACCAACAATTTTGGAAGAACTGGTCAAGCGACTATCTTACTCAACTACAAACGCGCAGCAAATGGAACAATCCCAAGAAAAACCTCAGCGAGGGGGACATCGTACTAGTCCGGGACAACAACTTGCCGCCAGGAAAATGGGCCATGGGACGAATACTAGAACTTCACCCTGGAACGGACGGATACGTTCGAGTGACAACCTTGAAAACCCAAACTGGTGTCATTAAACGACCTATAATCAAACTATCAGCTCTACCTATCGACACAACCTGCAACAAAATTTATGAAGAAGGTAAAGCGGTTTTACAAAAAACGGAGAAAACTGAAAAAACTACCAAAACTAAACAATCTGGAGGAAAATGTCTTACAAACATTTTAATGTTTCTTTTCACAATGTTGATACTTGTGAATGGATCATATGGTTCGCAACTAAGGTCAGGCACTCAAATTACCAACCTGGAATCCGAGCGACCGATTTACTATGACACCATAGGCAAAATTGAACTCATTCACGATGAATGGACTTTGCTTACGTACTACAACTTAACAAACTACTGGCAAGGCGTTCATCATATTGAAAAATACATAAACGGTGTAAATGACCTTTGCCAAAAGATCCATCAAAGTTATTGCCAAGCTACGACGGATCAACTTTCCCACGAGATGGAACTACTTAACTTCTACAACACAATCCTGCTGACTCCGCACAAGCATTTATCAACGCGCAAGAAGCGCGGCTTGATCGACGGAGTAGGAATGGTTGCAAACAGCTTATTCGGCGTCTTAGACCAGAAGTTTGCTGACAAATACCACAAGGATATTGAAGCCATACAACTAAATGAAAACTATTTGCGTGAACTCGCAAAAAACCAAACATCGATCATGCAACTACAAAATGACGTTTTGAAGAAAAACGATGATAATATCAAGCTTCAATGCAAGATGATAGAAAACTTCATGGAAGAAACTAAGACAAATCTGGGCAGCATTGAAACAGAAATACAAATAATGATGGCCACAAGTTACTTCAACTCCGCTTCGCTCACAGCATCGCTACTACTACGAAATCTTAAGGAAATTCAAACTATGCTCCTGAATACACTCACTAATGTCTACAGTGGACATATGGACGTGCACTTGATATCACCAGTCACTTTAGTAAAGCAACTGGAAGACATATCCGGCAGACTGCCGAGGACTCTGTCATTGCCAACAGAAAATATCAGAGAAGATATCAAGGAACTTTACAAGTTGCTGTACGTGAAAGCACGAATAACAAAGAACTACTTTATGTTCGAAGTCCACATTCCTTTAATTTCAAATGAGGACTTCACCTACTATCGGGCTATCGCAATACCATTCAAGGCGGAGTCAAACTATAAATTGATGCAGTTATCTTCGGAATACATTGCCGTGAACTTTGAAAAGAATTCTTACATCTCATTAAAAGATAAAGATTTCAGGCAATGCATCAAAAGACAGAAAGATAACTTTATTTGTAACGCAAACATACCAGTGTTCAACTTACAAAACAAGAATGCACCTTGCGAAGCAAAACTTCTGGGTCATCGTACAACTACGACACCGTGTGACGTACACAGCGTGTCATGCGAGGAGGCATGGATCAAGTTGCAAGAATCAAACAGCTGGCTGGTTGTTTGTTGCGGAAGGTGCGAATTACGTACTGTTTGTGAAAACGACGTAATATCGCAAACTATCACATCGGTGGCTATAGTAACTTTGAGTCAAGGATGCGTACTGCAGTCAAAAGAACTCACCATCACTTCGCACAATCAGTACAACAGCAACCTCAACGTGAACTATGAGATGCATGTACCGAACCTGAATTCGCCGATAAATAACATTGTTAACGTCACACTTCATAACACGCCACACGAACTCTTTACTCTCAAGAAGAATGACTTCGAGGAGATTGACAAAAAGCTGCGGTTCCAACTAGAGAACGAGCCGAAACTACCATCCACTATCACGGATCATGACATTCATCAATATGTAATTTGTTACCTTTTACTAACAATTGCTGTTATCATTTCCCTGTGGATCATAACAAGGAAATACTGCACATTGCTGCGGAACCGATATCCGAGGAAGACAAATAGAAAGCAAACGCATGAAGACATCGAACTTCAACCAATGGGATCTCGACGGCAGACTGCCAGAGAAGAAAAGCAGCAGGCGCCCATGGACGACAGCCACGATCAACCTCAAACACACCGAGACAACATTGCATTTAATTTTGATTAATTGTATAACTATTAACTTTAATTTTACTTTAACGTTTGACTTTATAAAGGCGTTTCTTTCTCTCTCTCTACTCATCTTAGCTACTTTTGGGGGTTGCCAATATGTACGGTCTCATCGCCGTACATTTTTCTGCTTACTCAGTAACCTACTTAAGGCCAACGATGCGCGTCATAATTTAGCATTATAAAATATCTTGACTAACGAATTTAAATGTAGTGTACATAAAACTGTGTAGCTATCAATAACTGAGAGAAATAATCGCCTACCACTGTACTATTGTTACTCACTCTTAACTTAAATAAACTTAACTACTTAGTGCATCTTAGTGGAACGTGTTTCTCTATCTAACTTTAACTTAAAAACCTTCACAACAAATCAGTGTACGAAGTTAACTACTACAACCCGTACATAAACTATTATTTATTTTATTTTAGCAAAACTTTCTGAGTGTCGCACGTATAGTTTATAAACTGGATTAACATACAGGATACTTTTTATCCCGGTGGTGCGGTTTTAAGCGTGTTTTTTAGTTTTTTAAACTATTTTTTATCCCGTTAGTACGTTGCCGTGGGATAATTTTCATGCTCCACGCGGGCGAAGCCGCTGGAAAAACCTAGGTAAACATAATTTCATCGCTTAAAGATATGATCCTAAAAACAGTATGGCTAGACATACAAAAAATAATAGATGGACGGTAGATAACAAAATTGTTTCTATTAGTATTCTATGCGGGCGCCGCGTCAAATTGACGATACATGGCGCGACTCTAATCCTTGATTAAGTACGAACCGAGAAAACTGTGGAGCCGTATAAAAATGTACGCAATAGCATAAAGTCGCTGTTCATTCCGACCGACGAGGTCCTCGCACCCCTCGAAGACCCCGAGTAACGGCGCATAACGCCGAGACCCCCGACCGACCCTTGCTCGTTGAAGCGCCAGCCCACGCCGCAGCTGAGCCAGTAGCTTTAAATTCCCCGTCTAATAATAATAATGCCAATATTTTGATCCAGCCTGTCCCTACTAGCTGTCCTCCTAACAGTGACGCCCTGAGCCGTGGTTCGTACCCCACAGGGGGTGCCCTCAGCGTAGTCGCTTAGTATTAAGTTTTTAGTTTTTAAACCCTGGCTGGAGGCGTTAAGTCAACTCTTAATGGCAGCCCCAGGAAAGCCCGGTTAACCAGTCACGGCCTCTCAAGGTCAACTGCGAGAGGCGACAAAAAAAAAGGCGCTGTTTTCGTCTGTCTGTTTCTCCGCTTACTTCTTCTAAATCACAAAACTGATTTTGATACGGTTTTTACTATCATTTAGAGATTTTCTTCCGGAAGGTTTATAAATTATAAGTATAGTATAATCAGCAAAATAATCAGACATGCCTATTATAGTAAGAAAACGTCGGGAATTTCAAACATTTGTAATGATGTCGTAAAAACATATTTTTGGGCGCTTACATTGCTGACGCTCGCTAGCTAAACCGCAATGGTAAGTGGCTACCTCCTACGGATACCCCACAGTAACCATTTTTACCTTTTACATATTACTAAAAAATTATGAGTTTTAACTGCTTCAAAATATTTAGTCAGAACAGCTACTCTATTCCTTGTCCTGAGTAAAGGTCGTATGGGCTCTACTACGAAAATCTGTTGCCCATTGACGGCATGGCGACACATGACTTTTATATCGTAATCAAATGTATTACGGTATTCATTGTAAACAATTGACATCATAACTTATTTACATACTTATTTATTTTGGGGTATGTTTGATGGATGTAGTTTTTATAAAAAGTTCAGCTGCTGCTACAAGTCAATCATTGCAATTTAAATCTTCTGTCATTACCATTAAAGTCACATTACGTGTCTTCGTGATTTGTAACACCCTCAAAGGGCCAAACGGCCGTGTGTAGTTTATGTAACGTACTTAAATGAATAATAAGAAGGCATCTTGATCTAGGTATTGTTAAAATATTTGATGTGTGTAGTTCATGATATTAAAGTGTGTGGCTAATTATAATCTAGGTCACAGGGCTTTAAAAACCAATCATTAAATTATGTTTTTGTACAAAGGCACAACACAATAAAACTATCGCAAGTTGAACAAAGTTCAGTTAGCTTTGGAATTTACGTATACGTAATGTATTGAATTATCATTATTCTTATAGTGCAAAGCGCCTGCAAAAAAAGTCAAGCATAAAAACAAAACATCGAAAACGTGTTATGTAAAATTGCGTAGGCGTTAACATTCAACAATAAATCGTTTACTAGTGATTTAGCACCTTTTGAATTCATAATTATCGTTAGAAAATTGAGTGTTGTGTTTACAAAAACGCGTCAATAATGCAACTTCGCCGTTAACCAACGAATTCACCACGAACCGAACCGATATTTTTAAACGAAATTAACACTATTTTACCCCAAAACCGTTGTTAACTTATACACGAGCACCCGTTTACCATTGTACCAATCATAAGAAAATGAGGGTAGGTTAGTAACTAATACTACATTAGTGACGCCTAGAATTATCTACAGTTTACACAAAAAAGGATTTATGAAATATAAACAGTTCCTGGGGGAAATACGACACACAATTTGAACACGGAAGGCCGGCTCACAAAGCGGCATGTCATAGCAAACGACTTTCATAAGCGGAAATGATTTTGAATGTTATTTTCATAACCATAGAGCTTATATTTCGTTGATATCGTCATAAGAGGACTTTAGCATACCGCAGAAGGCTCCGGCATAATTATAATGAATGATAATACTTTGCCGTGCTGTGTGCCTCCGGCCTTTAATCAGAATCTCATTAGGATCACTTTAAATGGGGAATTTGGCAATACACGAACTGCTTAGGGCTGTTTCATACTGCATGACATATTGGCATAGAGCTAAAAAAACTCATTACTCAACCACTAATGAGTTTAAATAAACATGGAATGTAGTACACCCAACTACAGGGACACCTCTGCCTAATCCTTCGATGAGGGTTGAGGCGTAGTGTTATGATGTGTAGCTTAGTTAAAGTTTAAAGCTACAGTTATTTCGTATCCTTATATACGACTGCAAGAGTCGCATAACGTGAATTTTCTTTTTAGAACAAATCTCTTCCAGCTGGAGGATCAGCTATGCAAAATTGTGTTCTTATATAACTTGACTTCCAAAATGCAAATACCCAAGCAGTCCGCGTATAGCCAGTATTAATATTGATTAAATCAAGGAATAAAATAAACAAAACTTGCTTACCTTGAACCATTTAAATACCAATCAATTATTTTACAATTGCATAATCACATCTTCAATTTTAAAAACCTAAATGGAAAGTCACAAACACGTACAAAGTATAGTTTAAATCAAATAAATCACCTAAAATATAAACAGTATTATGTACGGTCAAGTCTTATATGCTAGGTACTTACCAATTCGGCTACTATCTGCTTGCCTAGTCTCTGGCACTCGTTCGGTGACGGTTTCGTGAAAGTGTTAGAGTCAAACTGCTTGGTAGTCTGTGAGCAAGATGAAGAAAAATCTTATTAATGCTGCGAATCAAATCAAATCAAAATATTTTATTTCACATAAGCCTGCATGGGCACTTATGAAACTTCAGAAGCTAGGTGCACGGTTCCAATTTGTCGTTTCCTATGGAGAAGAGCCGGCAAGAAACTCCATGGTTACTCTTTTAATCAAATTTTCTTACGTTTTCTTTTGCAATGTGCGTGTCACTGCCAGGTTGTATGTTGATTAAAATATGAGTCACGACCTCATCAATCTGCCCAGCCTTTTCCTAACTATATTGGGATCAGCTTCCAGTCTAACCGGATGCAGCGGGATACCAGTATTTTTACATGAAGTGACTGCCTAACTGTCCTCCACTGCCGTTTTTTTATTTTTTGTGGGTGGGAAGTCATCAAATTACTTCTCCCGCTCTGGGTGAAGACTTTTGTTGACTAAAACCCACCCGTGTTCCTTCAGTTGCCTGCGTGCCAGGGGCCACGGTATCTCTTTCGAACAACCCGCTCCCTTGGCAGGTATCGGCCCTTGCGGACCCCACCAGTTCGTGCTGACATCTCTTTGAGGCGCGCATGCAACACAACGCGCCATCGACCCGGGCTTGGGTCTTACCAGACAGCGAGCTACCCATTACTCGCCGTCCACAAGCCCGCGCCTACGGTGGCCGGGAATCAGCCTGGGATTCCCGACGCCCAGGGCGCCTCCTGCGGCGACTACGGCCGTGAGGGCGCATATGCTGCCTCTCCCTCACGTGCGCCGCCTCCCTCTTCGCGAGCATTACTGCTTCTCCACAACCCAGTTACTGGGTAATCCGACATTATTTGGTAAGACTGGTTTATCAGACCGGGCTACTGACCACCGTGCTTTCCGAGGCACGGAAGTCTTTGTATGTATAGATGGTCACCCATCCACGCGCCAACCGCGGCAGGCGTAGCTTAACCTGATCGACCCGTGTAGCTGTTATTTCTTAGCCACATGCCCTTTTTAACGTCGTACACGTTTTTAATGTCAACATGAGATTTAAGAATACCACCTACATAAAATTTAATTTAAAAGGTTGAAACATACCTGTTTTGCTTTGGTAGTATTATCTAATACTTTGTTGATGTCCTTGATGGAATGTATCGACACATCCAGTGAGGATGCGTCTAGTTTCTCCTGCTTGTTTTTGAGCTCTGCTGTTGCCTGTTTGTTATCCGGCTTGATGTTTCTGGGTTCTGCAGTAGTCAGTCTATTGTCTGGCTTGTAGTTTCTTGATCCTGCTGTTGTGTGTTTGTTGTTCTGTCTGTTGTTCTTAGGCTCTGCGGTTTGTTGTTTGTTGTTTTTGGGCTCGGGTTTAGCCGTCGTCTTTTTTGTTGTGTTATCGGGTTGCTGGGATTAATAGAAAATAGTTAATAGAGATCTAATTGTAAAATTAAATTAATGGAATAAGTTTGTTTGAGAGATCTAAATGTTAGTGTTTTTTTAAATAAATGGGATAGTGACATAACATCTTATAAGCTAGTACGGATCTGCTGACGACGAACTTAACTAAACTTATCTAGTGTTATAAAAAGAAAACATTTGATTTTGATTGTATGTTTGTTTGTTACGCTTTCACGCTAAAACGGCTGAACGACCGAACGACCTTTTGTAAAGCCATATTGTTCATCATGAAGGAGGCTATTTAATAATTTAAAGTAAAAGTAAGTAAGTAAGCCGCAGGAACCCGCTGGATGCGCGAAGGACCGAACCGGTCGTAGAGGCAGAGTTTGGGGAAGGCCTATGTCCAGCAGTGGACGTCTTTCGGCTGAAATGATGATGGTGACGATGGACAGAAAAGGTGACCTGCTGCATCAGAGAAAGTTCCACATTCAAAAGCATTATAACGATATCAAACTGAAGACTCTATTATCGTTGGGCCACCAAATATGCAAAAATCAATCTTACACAATCTATCTAAGGTCTAAATCAAATTACCCCAATAAACAAAAACAGTACTTACATAAGTATGGTGCGTCAAATCATCCTCCCAATTGTTGATCTGGTCTGCTAAAGCTGCTAGTCGCCCGAACTTCTTCTTGCCGTCTTGTTGGGGGCGCTGCTTCGGCTGCTTTGGTTCCAGCTCTGATGGTGGCGTTGCTGACGAGAACTCTAGCTCCGTCCGGTGGATAGGTGATGAGAGGGTTGGTTTATCTGAAAAAAGATATGGGGTAAGCCATGTTTAAACTGGATGAAAAAGCTTGATAGCAAGCACTCGTAAGTTGGTATTAGCCGAGGCTAAAGGGTCAAATTATCAGCATTTATGAGCTTAACACCAAGTGCTTGGGCAATAAATCACGATTGTGATTGGCTTTAAAAAAAATACTCAGTCGTTGGCATGTAATACCATTTTAGACCCCCGTCAAGTTTTTTTTTGTATAACCGACGAATAATTTCTAAGCTGGGGGGTCTAGAATGATATGCTGAATTCATTGATTACAATTTGCGCACTGGATAAATCTTTTCCTGTAAAGTCTTAAGTCAAAATAGTATACATTTAATAACAATACAATAAAAGATACAAAAATGGAAAATAATTAGCTGATCCTCTAAAAAAAATATTGACCTGATGATGTTCGCTTTTTTTTAAATTAACTAGCGGTGCCGCTGTGCAGGCGACCAAAATAGGAATTATTCCAGGTACATAAAAAGAGGCGCAATCATTATATTGCATTGTTCATTAACATTTTTAGGATAGCAAAATGGAAATTATTTGAGGTTCGATTAAATACATTACCTTAAAAAATCACAATGTAGGAGAAAATATGGTCAAAAACTATAATTGAATACACTCTAATGTTTGTAGTCAAATTAATTATCAGATCTTTTTTGTTATCACATCCTGTTGAATATTAGGGAGTAATCCCTACTAATATTTTAAATGCGAAAACAACTGTCTGTCTGTCTGTTACGCTTTCACGCCTAAACCGCTGAATCGATCGTCATGAAATTTGGCTGTGATATGGAGAAGGGCATAGGCTACTATTTTACGCGATAACCGACATCCACGCGGGCGGAGCCGTGATGCGATAAGTTATCAACGCAGGATATTGTTTTGAACTATGAATCAAGTGAAATGAGTAACACCAAAATATTATGATTGGTGTTTTACACAGAAATGGCAGAAGTATTAGACCACGCTCGTGCAGACGTTAAAATATCGCGACGGGATTTTATCGCGCACTGAATGTTCAACTCCCGGTGTTGAACCAAGCATTCAGAATACAACAGAGTGCATCCCAGGGCTTAAACACACTGTTCGATTTTCAACTCTCGGCGCTACGCAGTGCGTTGAAGATTGAGTGCGCGACAAAATCTCGCCGCGATATTTTTACGTGCTTGCAAACGTGGACTTGTGGCTTATTAGTGTATTGTTGTACCTTAGTATGTGTATGTAGTACCTATTACCTATCTATTAATGTGTTTTTACCATAATCTAAACAAATTTTATAAAGTGAAAATGCTTATTTGACTATTTATATGTTTGTTTGTTATGCTTTCACATTAAAATGGCTAACAGATTTGGATGAAATTTGGAACATGGGTAGACCATGACTTTGATTAGGACATAGAAAACTTTATATCCCGATAGGAGATAACTTATGGGGTAGTGCTAATGTCTGTTTAAGTAAGCAAACACACAGTATACAGTGTACAGTAATAAACACAAAAAACTATACAAAATCATAAGGGCATTCACCTGAATATAGATTGCCAAGTCGGTCAAGTCGAGACTTAACATTATGCCGGAGTCCTGCACGCTTGTTCTCCGACGTATCATCTTTTGCCTTCTCCAGGTTACTGGATGTGTCATCTGTAATTGTAATAATAAAGGAATAAGTATGATTTGAATGAAACAAAATACAAAACTTCTTCTTCTTTTCGTATCAATGGTACTCGTACACATTTTTTTTTTAACATTGTTGGGGCCCAGTAGGTGGCCACAATTATTGCAGCATCAGTGGCTTTATTGAGATCATCCAACGTGCAGGTGAATGAGCACTTAGGGCACTCCAGCAAGTGGGGCATGGTCTGATCAGAAGCACCACACTCGCACTGAGTGTTGGATGACTAATGATATGAGAAAACTTGCATTCCTTGATGCAAGTTTTCAAAAACTCAATTACTATGTTGGGTTCAACTTTCAGACTAACCGTATGCAGCTAAATACCAGTATTTGACATGGAACAATTGCCAATCTGACCTCCACAATACAGAAAATGCATAGTACGATATCCATTAGTAACCGGTTGCCAGACTTTTCTGACTTCGGTTACATCTGACTTTGAAAAAAATCTACAAATGACAACTGGGACTAACAACTTAACATGCTTTCGAAGGCTTGGAGTGGTCTCGTTATGTAATGGATGGTCAGCCATTCACGGACCGCCCTCAGCTAGTGTTGATTAAACTTGAAGGTCAACCCGTGTCGCGTTATAATTTAGCCACAAGCCTCTCAGGTATTCAAATATTTTCATATCTTGAAGGAGTTAACAGGAAGGTACACACGGCTACACATCATTCTACACATTTCCAGTATAGGCTGATCTCGCATTGTATAGGATTTCCATACAGTGCGAGATCAGCGTAAACTGGAAATGTATAGCTTGATGTGTAGCCGTGCGTACAAGAGCCAAACCTAATATTTTTATATTATGTAATATTTAATGAATCTTTACTGTTTTCCTGTCCTGGTACTGGTCTCAAATAGGCACAAAGAAACTACATATTTTAACAAATACAATACAGACAAAAAAAAAATAACATTACCTGCCATTCTCTTCTATTATTTAAAAAAATATTGCAAACACCACACTGGCCACAAGCCACACACAATTTAAAACAACAACAATAAAATAAACCATAGACCACACAATCTTAATTCAAAACTGTTTGTTCAATCATTAAGCTAATGTTTTGTTAAACTTTTGAAAACATTTACTAATTATTAGAACCATTATCTCCTTGAGGTGAGTAATAAGTAACAAGCTTTGTAAAGTTATGAGGATAAACATTAAAAGAGAATAAGTGTCATTGGCTTTTTGTTAGTCATCCTTGTTCATCCACAATTAGATAAATACCTTCATAGCAAGACCTTTTTAGGCAAAGGTATGTGCAGAATGACAGTAATGTGGTTTTTTACTGCATAATGCATCATGTTGTTAGTAATTCTACTGATATCAAGATGTATAATGATTAAAGTGTCTGTGTATAAATTCTTTAAGCTTGGTGAGTCACCTAAGACTTAATTTTATTAGGTAAACTAGCTTTTGCTAGCAGCTTTGCTTGCATGGAGGTTAGTGTATTATACATTTATTAACCTTCCTCTTGAATCACTCTGTCTATTGATGAAAACCGCATCAAAATCCTTTGGATAGCTCAAAAGATCTAAGCGTATATAATATACACAAAAAGTGACTGTTTCATATATACTTACTATGTTAAGTTTTTGGCAACCAATTGTTGAGAATATTATTATATACTCCTTACCTGTGATCTCCTTTATAATAACATTTCCACCAGGCCGCGCCTGTGAGTCATACACCACACTAATAGGAGCATCCCTTTCCTCAACCTGAACCTCAATTTGTATGTCATTTCTATGGGTAATGTTTATCTCAACGGACACATCAGAATTCCTCCTGTTGATACTCCCCCTCTTTGGACTTTTAAACTCCTTTTTAGTCACTACAACGTCGTTACGACCTCGCTGTGGAGATGCGACATCAGGCTTCAAACTCGATCTCTTAGTAACAGCTTTCGTAGGAGTTTCAGACTTCGTAAAGTCTTTTGACTGTCTCCGAGGCGAGGTGATAGACTCCCGAGTGATTTTACTCGGAGACTTCGCAGAAGAACCCTCAGATTTCACTATAGCTATGTTTTCTGAGAGCGGCTTCCTTTTCGGCACAGCCTGGCCGGAATTTGCGAGTTTTTGATCGATCTTCTCCTGTCTGGCCCGCGCTCTCTCTAACATGCGCTGGAAATAAGTATTAGGAAGTTAAAACATGCGAATATTGATGACCTTCTAAAGATTGCGACCGTTAATACATAAATTATCGCCCAATCGTACCTGGGTGAAGGGATCCATAATTGTAACGTTATAAAAGGTACTCAAATATCACAAATCACACAGTTGACATAGTTTGTGTACACTTTGCACGATAATAATGATTTTACGCTAGTTTTTGCGATTCAAACAGAAAACAATTTCCATAAACATCCACCCGTTCGTTGAACATTTGACGTTTGAACCGAAATATTTGAATATAGTTCGCTTTGTATCCGGTAGGCGCCGCGCAGCGTCAGACAACTTTTTCGTTCGGAAATAGTGAACTTGTTGAAAAGCTTGAATTAATCTATTGAATATTTAACTAATTTCTTTATTTTCGCAGAACCAAGCACAATAATAAAATTGTTTCTTGTATATGTAGCCCTAATTTACTTATTTTTGACCTACAAGGATCGAGATATACTAAGATTAATACACTAAGGATGTAGTAGTGTGTTTCGGCAGCCCCATGCCATCCAAGAAGCTTACGGTTGCGCCGTCAATATCGGGCAGAATAATCAAACAACTATGCAAAATCATAACCACTCTCTACATCCTTTTCAATGTAATAAAATTTTACAATGTATTCGTTCAATATTCTAAACAACAACTAGTACGAGAGCTCCTTTCTAAGTTTTCGTGTCATATAATAGATGGCGTTGAACTTCCTTTTCAAGAAAATATTATGGATTTCCAAAGTTGATGTACAGACGGCGCACATCAAGCTACCCCAAACTGTCAAATTTTCCCGATTGAACATGTACCTTAATGATAAAGAATACAGTTGAAAACCTATCAAAGAAATTTGACAGATTGGGGTAGCTTGATGTGCTGGCGTCTGTACCTATTTTAGTAGAACTGTAGAACCCAATGGAAAAACAGTACACAATGATGCCACTGCTAACAGTGGCATTGTGTACTGTTTTTGACTGTCTTAGAGTACTTAGAGTAGGTAAGTACTAATATTCTAACAGCCTTATTCATAAAAAGATAGAGAGAAATCAGACATTGGTGCCGATTCTGTTGTACACCGAACTAAACTAACTAAACTATAACTAAAATTCCTTACTTTTGGCTATGAGAATTTTAAAGCTACCTATTCTGCAAAAAAAATCTCTAAACTTAAAAATAATTTTGTCTAAAATCGAATTTGACAAATCGCCATTCTTGCAGGCTTAGCATGACGCTTTCTATTTCTACTCTTCTGTAGAATAGAAATCGCTTGTCTACATTTCTCGGTGAAAAACTGCCAACTGTCTACACGGATACGTCATTTTTGTCAAGTCTTCCGTCGACAAAACGCTTCTCACACAATGATTTATTCACAATTGTATGGAAAAAAAATTAAAAATATTACCTACAGGTTGAGATTATGGGGTTTACGGATTTAATAAAGGGGGTCGAAATTATCATCATTTTTGCGATAGGACACCATTTTCGAGATATAACGCAATAGCAAACGAAAAGAAAAAAAAAAGATAGCGTGTTTTTGCACCTGAAGTCGAAGTGTTGGTGTGAATTTTAGTTCATGACCACTAGTTTTATTCCACACTTTTTTAATCGCGATTAAAATTAGTCAGATTTAGTTAGAAAAATTAATATAGGTAGTCAAAATTTTTGGTGAAAAACGGCAAACTCAGAATAGCAAAATTACCATCTTCACTAAATTAATAATTCAGTGCAATCTTAGTGCTGTCAAACTAAAATATAGTTAAGTTGTGTCACTTTAGTCAATTTCAGAATGGGAAATCGTCGTTTGACAGGATTAAACAAAATTTTGGTGATTTTTAGTTTAGTTTAGAGAATTTTGTGACAACAGAATCGGCACCATTAGCAACTGTTTAGATGTTCGATAACTTTTTATGAATAAGGCCGTAAGTCTCCAAAACTGATAAAAGAAGGCACAATAATTTGAGACCAACAGACTTCCTAGAGACCAAGATAAGCTATGAATACGTATACAAAACCAGATTCCTGTTGACAAATTATTATAAAACCGGGAATATACCGGTTCACGATTGTCATAGCAATCTGTGTTTACAAACCAGGGGGCCGATTCTACTAATTTGCAACGTTACACGTTAAACTGTGTTTCCACAACAGTTCGATTTCGATCGCCGTTCGATAGTTACATAAAAAGTCATTCTACTATTTTATAAGCAAAATGGAAACTAAACTTAAAACGAATTGCAACTGAACTGTAGCGGGAACACAGCGGGTAACCCGCGTTACCAACATGCCAAAATAATATGTTTTATTAATACCACAAAGAAAAAAGTTGAATCTAAAAATGTTACTAAACACGAATATGTGGCACTAAAAGTATTTTCTATAGTTAAAAGACATAATGATCATAATTTTATCATTAACTTTGTCCTATAGTAAACGTCACGCTCATGTTCGATTTTGTTAGTAGAATAGGTTTTGACATTGTTTCAATCGATCGTTGGCGTAACTAAAACGTAACCGCAGCTGTGTCGCAGCTGGACCGTTGTTCATTTTAGTAGAATGCGAAAACGCTTAAAAGTGGTGATTCGGTTGCGGTTCTATTGCGTTTTTTTAACAAATTTGTTAGTAGAATCGGCCCCCAGTTGCCATAGCTAATTATAGTTAGGTACCTATTCTAAGGGGATTTCCACAGTAGAACAAGTTGACTAAGTAACTATTATGATAAATATCGACACAAGGATTCTAGAACCGGTCATTAGGTCACTTATTCTAATAAAGTAGGTAGGTACCACAGACATATTAAACAGTAGGTAAGTACCGATACCGAAGTAGTTAGGTAGTGTCTTATCGTATTGAATCCCGAGCAAAACGGAGGATTTTAGCGTTAACTCCCGAGCAAAGCGAGGGAGCTATGACAAGAATCCTGAGTGCAGCGTGGGATTCAAGGTCGGCCAAGACAAAGGCACCTTTATCCCCGAGGAGAATACTCTACTTTTCACACCATCTACGAGACAATAAAAAGCAATAGTACTAGAATAAAAGTATTTATTAAAATTACAATTACAGTTATTAGACGTATTTAAATCAAATAAATGTTAAAGGTAATGTTTGATACATTAGACCAGGGGGCCGATTCTACTAACAAATTTGTTAAAAAAACGCAATAGAACCGCAACCGAATCACCACTTTTAAGCGTTTTCGCATTCTACTAAAATGAACAACGGTCCAGCTGCGACACAGCTGCGGTTACGTTTTAGTTACGCCAACGATCGATTGAAACAATGTCAAAACCTATTCTACTAACAAAATCGAACATGAGCGTGACGTTTACTATAGGACAAAGTTAATGATAAAATTATGATCATTATGTCTTTTAAGTATAGAAAATACTTTTAGTGCCACATATTCGTGTTTAGTAACATTTTTAGATTCAACTTTTTTCTTTGTGGTATTAATAAAACATATTATTTTGGCATGTTGGTAACGCGGGTTACCCGCTGTGTTCCCGCTACAGTTCAGTTGCAATTCGTTTTAAGTTTAGTTTCCATTTTGCTTATAAAATAGTAGAATGACTTTTTATGTAACTATCGAACGGCGATCGAAATCGAACTGTTGTGGAAACACAATTTAACGTGTAACGTTGCAAATTAGTAGAATCGGCCCCCAGTTGTGGAATGACAAAGTTATGTTTTTATTCGGTACCTACATTAATATTGAAGTTGCGGTAGAGTTTATTTGAGTATTACTGTTATGTAAAGTTTCAGAAACTTGGGTCTGCTGAGGATCATTTTGGATCGTGAAAGTAGGTGAAGGTGGTGCTTAAGGCAGCGGGCTAGATGAATAGTGAGATGAATAGTGTTTTGATGTGGAAGGTTGTGGTGACAAAGGTGTCCAAGGATCAGTTGTCAGCAATGCGGCAGCTTATTATATCCTTATTTTGTTTAGAATTTTCAATGTAGCCCTCTGCTACTAGGGGAGACCGAGGACGAGGAGAGTTTTAACAGAGGAGAGTAGTGACAAAGACGATTTCTCGGAACCTATGACCGTTATTGAGCGGGATTTTGGCACCTAGGAGAGTTGTGACACGCTGTCACAACCATACTATTGAAGTTAATTTTCTGCTTAGCTTATTTTTCATGCTTTTTGCAATGTCTCTTGCTGGTTTATATATTTTTTGTTTGTTTTTGTCAATTCTTACAACGTAAGTTTGATATAAAAAGAATTCGGCAGTTAGTCTGTCTTAAATTTCGGCAAAATGATCTATATGAATCTATAGCAAAATCATATATTTTTCAAATCTTCAAGACAAGCCGTTAATGAGCAGTACGGTTCATAAAGTGACCATGTTACGCTACCAAACGGGACTTAGGCCCTTAACACGGGTGAAAGACATCAATTCCTACTCGGACTATAGACGCCCTCGCTGTGCTCGGGCGCCTAAATACCTAGTATGGGAATTGATTTCTTTCGACCCTTGTATAACAATCTACTGTTTTGGCTCGGGCGACGTACTTTGAATCCCTCGCTACATTCAGGATTCTACTCTAGAATCCCTCACTTAGCTCTAGATTAAAAAAAGTGCCCTCGCCATAAAAATATTATTTTGCTCCCTTATGATACAATCTACTATTATTGCCTCCGACTGCATGAGATTGCTTAAAGTAGGTATTCAGTCTAATAGACATCCTTTTAAAACAAGTTTCTTGTTTCCATCTTTTATTTTAAAGTTCACTTTTTAGGCAGTCGGGTTTTTTGATTTTGTAATTTTTATTTTTTTCACAGTATTTAGTTAACACCTACTATTTTTAACGTTAATGAGACCTCTTTATGAAACCCTTTATTTTGATACCCCACTCAATAGGTTTTCAGAAAAAAACAATATTTTTGAAGACATAATATGGCGCCAAAAATTGGCCATTTTTGGCACCTCTCAAGCTGAAATCGATCAAGCCGTTTAGGCTACAGAGCATGCAAAGAAATATACCTACATACCTACATACACTCGAAAAACATAACCCGCGCAGTTCTGGCGCAGTCAAGTGAAAAGAAAATACTTCCTTCATGGCCATATTGTAACTGCCGGGGATAACAAAAGGTACCCTCTGAAAAAAAAAAAACAGCAGGGTAAGTAATTGCGTAACTCATTAACAATAGGCATGGCTTTCAATTTGACAGCTCAATAAAATTAATTGTTGAACAGACAATTTTTTATAATATAAATGAAGCCCATTGCTTCATTTATATTCTAAAAAATTGTCTGCTCATTATCAATATACTTCATAATGATTCAGATTCTCATTGATAGTGACGCAATAAAGGTGCTAAAAATATCAACATTATAATGATTAATTAAGTTATCTTTCTATGCAAAGTGGTGTATTTAACCAAAGAACAACTTTTTCTACGACTTTGGGTGCTTGTCATTCGGAAAAACAGCAAGAATAAAAACGAATTGAGTTCTACCAGGCAAGGCATAAATAAGATATGTTTTCCATTTGGAACAAATTAAAACCCATAATAATAACAAAATAAATAGGTATATTCAGAGATATGAACAAGAAAACTTAAAAATCTATAAGTAATTATAATACCGTAAAATGCCGTACCTAAGTTTGTTACAGCATTTTACGGTATTAAATTTACTTTCAGCATCTGTAATTCCATTAGGTATTGTCAGGTTCAAAAGTGCGTCACAATTCACAAACTTGGTCATAATAAGGTTTGTTTACAAACTCAACGACTCAAGGGCAACCAATGAACCAAGATTGTGTGAGTAGGTAATTAAATTCGATTATAATAACTTGTTTACCAAGATGTCGAGAAATGGGGAAGTTGGATTGTTTTATTTACTACCGTACCTACTATCTATGATATCAACTACCACATTCTACAGTCCTACAGCAAAGAACATCATCCACAACCCGACTTCACCCACTGCGTCACGGCTGTAGTCTTCGCCGCAGGAGACGCCCTGGGCGTCGGGAAACCCGGGTCGACGGTGCGTTGTGTTTCACGCGTGCCTCAAAGAGATGTCAGCATCAACTGGTGGGGTCCGCAAGGGCCGATGCCTGCCAGGGGTGCGGGTTGTTCGAAAGAGATACCGTGGCCCCTGGCACACAGACAACTGAAGGAACACGGGTGGGTTTTAGTCAGTAAAAGTGTGACACCCGCTCCACTCAGAGCGGGAGAAGCTATTTGATGATTTTGCACCAAAAAAAAAAACCCCACTGCTGAGCATAGGTCTCTCTTTTCTAGTGCCATTCCCCACGCTCCTGTGCCAGACTCATCCGACGCGATCATTGCGTAACACACTAACAGTAGTAATGACATTTATTTTGACAGTTCAACAACATTCATTGCGATATTTTCGTTATTGCGCAGACAATTTTTTCGAACATACTATGAATGAAGCAATGGATGTTGCTAACATCCTCCCAAGATTGCTAGAGTTATGCAATTGTGCAGTTTTTTACCGCGCTAGCAATAATGTCATCTACCCATCTCGCTGCTGGACGGCCGACACCTCGTTCTCAACTGCCCAGCAAAGACAAATACATACGTACCTACCTACCCACTATAGGTAGAACCAAAGTATTCTCTGAGGCTACAGCAGGCTTAGCACGAGAACCGTAGAGAAGCGTTTAGTCACGGAAGAGTGGAAAATTTATCTTAAAGTGTAAAAGACATCCAATACAGCAATCAATTTGAAGGAAATTTCCACAGCGCGTTAAGTTCGACAGACTCCACAAACACTTTGTGTATTGCCCTAGAGGCAGTATTTCGGGCATGGCTCCGAATTGCCTTGGAAGAGTGGGCAGAAATAACGTTTCCGTGTAGACAATTGACAGTTTTGTACAAAGAAATGTAGACAAGCGATTTATATTCTACGGTAGAGTAGAAATAGAAAGCCTCATGCTAAGCCTGCAGGAGGATTATTAGGTTCTAACATTAACGTGAATTTGGACGTTTGGGAGAACACAAGACCGTGCCAGCCTCAAATAAGTAACATAATCAGCCTATAATGTCCCCACTGCTGGGACACAGGCCTGCGCTCAGTTAGAGGGAGTGGAGTGGCCCAGTGCGGGTTGGTGGATGTCACATGTCTTGAAAGTTTTGGTTCTAGGACATGCCGGTTTCCTCACGATGTTTTCTTTGACTGTTTTATGAGCAGTGGTGGTTAAATGATTTTTAGTGTACAGTACTTTTACTTTCACAAAGTAAAGCAGCTGTCTGCATTCGAACCTTCGACCCACAACTCCTAAGTCGCGTCTGTTACCACTCTGGGCCACGAGTGCTCTGCTCTCAAATAATTAGGTATAGAGTGAAAAATAGAAGACGGATGCTGAAAATAACCATCACTTGTAGATCACATCAGCGCAGCATAGCAACTAAATCTTAATGTACCTATCTAAGATATAAATTTAAAAGAAGGATCATAAATTAGCATTATTTAAATTCTCGCATTTATAAACTTAACCTAAGACCTTGAGACGATACGATTGGCGGATTACATTATCGTAAATCGTCATGTTGGTTATAAACATTCGCCACACGCCCAACAATCGATAACACATTCATTCCTCTCCATACTGGATGTCCGCTACTAAAATACAAAGTGAAACAGCAATGGAAGTGGTTTATTAGCGTTGGCCGGCCAATGCAAGATAGGTACCAACATACATAATTGAATTAAGAACATGAGAGGTTTCTCAGCGGAGTACGGAACCAGTAATCAAACCAGTCTCATATTAGCATTTGCTGTGAGTGCACGCAAAGTGAATTTATTACAAGGCAGAAAATATGGGTGAGTAATAAAATAACATTGATATAGAAACAGCTTAAACTTAAGGAAGGTGCATGTGTTGCATTCCTTTGTCAAGTCGTTTCGAGCTCTATTTTCTAGGGCCTTTGGTAGAAGATTCGGTCCGGGGTGCTCGCAGGGTACCACGCTCATTATATCCATGTTTGACGATTATCGCCGAACAATTTATAAAGTGGGAATTGGCTCCTAACGAAATTATATTCAACTAGCTTTCGCCAGCGGCTTTCCCCGCGTGGAGGTCGAGAATTATCCTCCGGGAACACATACTACCGGGATAAAAGTATTTCTATGAGTTAATCCAGGTTATAAACTATCTGTGTGCCAAATTTAATACAAATCCGTTCTGCCGTTTTAGCGTGATTGAGTAACAAACATCCAAACATCTAAACTTTCACATCTACCTATATCTATGTACATGAAACAAAGTCGGGTTAGTTACACCACTTATAACTCAAGAACGGCTGGACCGATTTTTAAGATCTTTGATACGTTGGATTTGTCGCCGCCCCGAATATCAGAATAACTACAAAAACATATGAAAAATTTACCAAAAAAAAAACAATAAATTGGATAATTCATTTTCTTATACATTTTGTGTGACAGCTAAAGAACGCTATAGGCCTTCGAAGTACGCTCACCAAACATAGGTGTCAACTAGTATATGTTTTATGCCTTCGAAGTACCAGGATGTCATAACTCGGTAGGGTATCACCTAACATACGTGTTATATATTCGAGCCGTTTGGGGTTGAAACACTTGGCCATGGGGTCCGAGTGCTTGCTTGGTTTTTCGAAAAATTTATCCACAAATATTCCGTAAGTAAAATTGGGGTGAGTATATAAAAATGAGAGTTTTTCTTAGCTAGCCAAATAATATCAGTATGTTTACTGAACCAAGCATTAATAATCGTAAAACATACATCCGTAAAAGTCACATAGTCTACAAAATAGGTAGCTCACTTTAGTAAGTAATGCTTATAAAAAGGTCTAATGGAACTCATGAATCTGAATAGAGAGATAGATACTCACATAGGATCAACGAATGACACATCACATCAAAACATCACGCCTGTTTTTCCCAGGAGGGTTGGGCAGAGCTGCACATACAGTATACCATCATTTCGCCAGTTATGTTTAAGTCCCATGTAATAGGGGGCGACCCTATTGCCAACAATCAGACACAAATTCAGACTCCGGGAAATTATTGACGGAGAAACTCAACAACACTTTTCCCGACATAGGTATTGAACCTATACATCCTCCACAGCACACACATCACACATATAGGTACTCATATTTACCTTTCAGTCCAGACTTTAATTATTATATAAAGTCTCAATATTCTATTGGACAAAACAAAATTCGAAAGTAACTGTCTGTATCTAACGTACTCTATTTGTACCTTTTCATGCGGTGGAGTACTTTGAGAACATTTTAATATTATCATGGAGCAGAATGAAACCTTATTAAAAATATTATATTTTTATGGAGCACTTTGGGAATAAGCCACCTTTTCACGGATTTCGATGAAATTTGGGAAAGACATTGAGGGCATCCTGAGGAAGGACATAGGCTAGTTATTGTCCCGGTCGCAAGTGCCCGTGAAATAATTTCCGACATACACGCGGCCGAAGCCGCGGACAGTGGCTACTTAGCTGAGATATGAAACCGTCGTAATATAAGAGCACGCGCGACGATCGCGAACGCGGCCGAACTAGACAAAAGTAGGTATTATATGACTCCACTTAAAACTTTATCGTCCCAGCACCCTAATTGCGTAATACAAAATTAATCATAATCTGTTTCATTTTGACAGTTCAACAATATTCATTGCGTTATTTACGTTGTTGAGCAGACACATTTTTCGAACATATGAAGCAATGGATTAGCAAATCTGTTTCAAAACGAAACAGATTATGATTAATCGTGAGTTACGCATTTAGGGTGCTGGAAGGAGTCACCCTATTTTGTGGAGTCTCATGCAATATTAATTTATATTCATATTCATTTTATTTGTCATTCTTGTCTTGTGTGAAGGACTCTACGTTGGAATCAAAACCACTTAAAGGAAATAAAATCTACTAGAAATCATAGGCCTTAGAAATCTATCTACAGCATGTATCAGAATTGAGTGGTTCAGTGGTATTGGCCCCGATTTACGCGTTGTAGGTCGTGGGTTCAAACCCTGGCAGGCGCTTTACTTTGTGTAATTATTAACCGACTTCAAAAAGGAGGAGGTTCTCAATTCGTCGGAACCTTTTTTTTGTATGTTCCCCGATTACTCGAAGATTGCTGGAAAAAAAAAGACACCGACTTCCGCAATTAAAGTAATTTTTCACTTTGTAGTGTTTTTTTGGAAGTCAGTTGTTTTTTTTTTTTGGATAAAGTTTTTTTTTCATCAACACTGCTGTCGAAACGGTGATGGAAAACATCATGAGCAAAACAGAAAATCCTAGAGCTAAAAATTCGAAGACATGTGACATCTACCAACCCGCACTGGGCCTGCGTGGCCCTCTCAGAGAGGAAGAGGCCTGTATATCATACATGTGGTCATATTTATGTGTGTGGTACAGTATAAACCATTAAACTGAACAATTTTCTCCATGGGACCAACATTTTAATCACGAACAAATGATCAACTGTCCCTCACAAAACTTTTATATATCTACTCGACCCAACGGCTGTTTTTTAGGGTTCCGTACCCGAAGGGTAACCAAATAAGCCTCCGCTGTGCGTCCGTAAGTCCGTCTGTCTGTCAGCGGGCTGTATCTCATGATCCGTAATATACAGTAGAAAATGGCAAAGAATGTGTATTTTTGTTACCGCTATTACAAAAAATTATAAAAATAAAATAAAGTAAAAATTAAAGGGGACTCCATACTTGAAACTATTTTCTGCCTTGTGGTACGGAACCCTACGAGTGTGCGAGTCCGACTCGGACTTGGTGGTTTTTTTTAATGATTTTGACTCCATTGTGAAAGTTGTTCAGTCTGGAGGTACAAGTCACACCCCGCTGCCAGGATACAGACGTCAAAAACTTTACAACAGGCCCAGGGATTTTATTACGTCCGTGCCCAGTCCACACGTTCGCACGTGGGCGTACGATTTTCATATATAAAAAAGTACACTGTGGTTAGTATCTAGTGCTGCAGGTCTGCGCCAGTTCTCGTTCGCTAAGGAGACCGGGGTGAGAGTGAGACCCACTGCGACCATGTCTCGGTGCATCCTCACGTCAATTAGAAGGTAATATTCCCTACGTATTTTCTCTGAGACTGCAAACCTCATGGTTGTGGAGGGTTTTAGCATAATAATAAACCTCGACGCCCACACTTAAATATGACCACACCATTCAAATACATGCTGTAATAGTAATAATCATCATCATCATCATATCAGCCGAAAGACGTCCACTGTTGGACATAAGCCTCCCCCAAAAGGGGGGATTTGCCATAATCGCCACGCTTGGCAGGCGGGTTGGCGATCGCAGTATGGTGGTCAAATGTATAGAGAACGCTGCTGCCCATTCTCTAGTAAGTCCCTTAGTCGCCTTCTACGACACCCGCGGGAAGAAATGGGATGGTGCTATTCTTTTACGTCCGGCGCCACACGGAACCCGGCGCCTAATAGTAATAATATCTTTATTTAACAAGTAACATGACTCAAATGTGTTAGTAACAATATTCCTTACCCCTATGTTAGTATTCCTATTCTAATCACTTAACCTAAAACCATGAATACATGTGAATCACTGCCACACGCGTAACACCGAGTTGGAAAGCTTGCAGCAGCGACCCACATATAAACAATCTAGTCTGCTTGCCACACAGCGCAAAATAAGGTGTAGATAGGCATATAACATCAGCCTACAGTGTCGAAAGACGATGTCATTAACTACCTTGTTTACTGTGACCCAGCTGCCAGGGGAAAATTCCGACCGCAACAAGAGGCCATTGGCCCATTACCCAATTGAATTCAAATAGGTGCCTATTTGCCAGTACAATACAATGTTTACTTGGCTCTTGACTTTGGCTGCTATTTACAATGTTGACTCGAATTTCCATCCTTAGTTTATTGAAGTTAACATAACTATACTCCATTTGAAATAAGATTAGACATTTAACCAAACCTTTTTTACAGTCCGATCAACCGATTTTGACTTCTATTGCGTTGGTGGCATGACAAATGGCAGCTGCAGTAAACAGTTGGTATTGTAACTACTTTTTTGCTTTTAAAGCCATCCTTATGCCTACAGTATAGAAGTCAGAATCGTTTGAACGGACTGTAAAAAAGGTTTGTTTAAATGTCTAATCTTATTTCAAATGGAGTATAGGAGTATCAAAACTTGTTTCACAGGTAAACCCTCATTTCTGCCAGTTATATTTAAGTCCCATGTAATAGAGGTAGCCTATTGCCCACCAAAAAAAGATATATTAGCCTATAATGTTCCCACTGTTGGGACACAGGCTTCCTTTCGCTGAGAGGGAGTATATACGCCGTAGGTAGTAGGGTATTCCAACATACGGGCCCAAAACGGTCTATCGGATGTCACATGTCTTCGAATTGTTAGTTCTAGGACATGCCGGTTTCCTCTCAATGTTTTCCTTTACCGTTTCTGATGAAATAATTTAGACAATTTAAAGCGCTTGTCTGGGTTTAACCCTACGACCTAAAAATCCTAAGCCGCGGCTGTTACCACTGGACCACCACTGTTTCCGGGTTAGGCAGGGATGCACCTTGATAGTACACCCACATCCAGTCTCCGAGCTGCTAGGTACTGAGAAATTTCAGATGGAGAATCCTGATAACACTTCGCCAGACTTGGGAATCGATCACAAGACCTCTTGTTCAGCACTAGCACTTGCGACTAATAGATCAATGTAGCAGTCACCAAAACACGTTTAATTGACATTCAACATGAGAATACAACCTGCAGAATTTTTAAGTTACAAGCTTGAAAAATTTCCGGGGGGCAATTCTCGTAATTTTAAGAACGTTCACAGTCTGATCTCTAGAATATCTCTAGTTTCCATACATTTTTGACAAGTTTTTGACATTTGATTGTCGCCGAGATGAGACTGCGACGGGATTTTGAACATTTTTAATTACGAGAATTGGCCTTCTGTTTTCTTTGGTAGTATTAGGTACCTACCTATCTAATACTTTGTTGATGTCCTTGATGGAATGTATCGACACATCCAGTATGGATGGGTCTAGTTTTTCCTGCTCGTTTTTGAGGATTATTCCGAACCTGACCCGAAATCCTAACCCGGTGGCGGGTTAGGTTAGGAACTTGAAAACACATTTTACGAACATACGAAGCAATGGTTTAGCCATCTGTTTCAAAACGAAACAAATTATGATTAATCGTGAGTTACGCAATTAGGGTGCTGGGGTCCTACTCTCTAAGCACGAAATCCGTAATCTCGGTCGAAGTTACGGGCGTTTCCAACTCCGGATCACTTACGGACAGAAGATTAGTTTGGAGCCCGAACTAAGAATGAATGACAACACGATTCGACAGCTGTCCCTACTCCCGATATGTTTATGCCCGTTCAAAAAAGTTAGTTATGTGGCTATAAGATTCACTAAGAAGTTTCGAACTACTTTCGGACGGGCCCGTACCTTCTTTGACGGAGTTAGAGAGTAGGCTCCCTGACCCGACGTATCGTTCCTATCTTAACCCGAATTGCGATATAGATAGATTTTCCTCTTTCCTCTTTCTTAGAATAAAAAAATACCTGTGTCAAATCAGTTTAATATTTACCTACTATACGTAAGTAGGTAATCAAAATATCACACTAACAATTAACGAAAAAAATAATAAGTTCCTATACCTAGGTATTTAAACAGAATCAACATGATTAATAAACAACATACCTAATCATTTACTTAATGATTTAATCCTATTAATTATTTTAATCCTAATTAATAATTTACAAAATAATAAAAAAATGCCGTCGAATGTAACAATCACTTTAATATTTCTATGACACTTGATAATTTTTTTTTAGTAAAAGTAGGTACCTACTTACTTACTTATTCTTTTTTTCGTTAATTGTTAGTGTGATATTTTGATTAACTTACTTAAAGTAAATAATAAACTCTGATTTGACACATGGTACTTTTTTTGCTAAGAAAGAGGAAAAGGGAAAAACTATCTACATCGCAATTCGGGTTATGATAAGAACGATAGAACGGGTCAGGGGGGCTACTCCCTAAGCACGATGTCCGTCGTTTCGGTCGAAGTAACGGGCGTTTCCAACTCCGTATCACTTACGGACAGAAGATTAGTTTGGAGCCGGAACTAAGAATTAATGACAACACGATTTGACAGCTGTCCCTACTCCCGATTTGTTTTTGCCCGTCCAAAAAAGTTAGTTATTTGACTGTGGGATTCACTAAAAAGTTTCCAACTATTTTCGGACGGGCCCGTATCTTCGTTGACGGAGTTAAAGAGTAGGCCCCCTGATTAGGAAAAGGGGTTATGTTCGGAACAAATTTAATATTTTTTTTAAAGTCCCTAACCTAATCCGCGACCGGGTTAGGTTTTCGGGTCAGGTTCGGAATAATTAGTTTTTGAGATCTGCTTAACTTGGTAACCACGAGTAAAGCGCTCGTCGCTTGGTGGTATAAAAATACTCCATATAAGAATCAGGGGTTCACATCTCTCATTAAAAAAGCGTACGATAGGGATAACTGCGTAACACACTAACAGTAGCAATGGCTTTCATTTTGACAGTTCAACAAGATTAATTGCGTTATTTACGTTTTTGAAGAGACAATTTTTTCGAACTTATGAAGCTTTTAATCTGAAATATTTTATTGGATAGTGCTAATATCTAACCAAATGTTTCAGATTCTAATTAATAGTGTGTTACGCTGTTAGGGTGCCGGTGGCACGCTTCGTCCTTGCGGGCGAAGCTAATGGAAAAAGCCAGTTCGTAATAATAATGTTCTTAGTCACCACACTCGTCCACTACAACTGAGGCTCATCAAAGACATTCATGGGCGTAGCCACGGTGGGGCAGGGTGGGGCGCTTGCCCCACCCTGGCTCTGACCTGTAAGGTACCTAACCAAACGTAAAAAAAAAAAATATCTAGGTACTAACTACGCAATACTTAATATCCGTAAGAAAGTTTACACTCGACAGTCGACACAAAAAAAATGCGATCAAAACCAAAAGAGCGCGCGCGATTGACCGCACGCGTGCAGCGGTCGGTCATGCGTTCAATTCAGAATGTATTGTCTCTGTTTGCCTCATTGCGAAATATTCCGCACTGCTTCAACCGATCGCAAAATAATGTGTTACAGTCAAAAAGCATTGACTTGCTCCAGTGTGCGAATTATATTAAAAAAATCATCAACACATTAAAAAAACATCGTGAAAATGTGGACGATCACAGCGGCAGTTTCATAGCTGAAGCTCAAGTGATCGCTGATGCTCTAGAAGTTGATTTTACAATGCCACACATCGCAAAAAGACAAACGCACCGTGAAAACCCTCCGGCAGAGATTCCTACCCAGTTTTGGAAACGATCGTTGATTATTCCCTACCTAGACTCGCTAATTATGTCATTGGAAGAGCATTTCTCGGAGAACAACTTACGCATTCTTTGATCTCATTGCACCCATATAACGTGTTGGAAATGACATTCGAAGAATTTTTGAAAAAAAACAGAGGCCTTTCGCGAGTTTTAAAACTTAGGTGCTAGTTTCCACAGCGAGGCTGAACTGTGGTACCAGTTGTAGGAAGAAAAAAGGCAACGAATGTTCTGAAAGACATGGAAGAGGCAGAACTGATAAAGGATTCAGAAATGTTTTATCCGAGCATGAAACCTGTGCTTGCTATTTTATTGGCCCAACCGTGTACGACCTGTACTATAGAGAGGTATTTCAGTACGTTACGGCGTGTCAAGACAGGGCTTCGCTCCACCATGAGTGAAAATTGTCTGAGCGGTCTCAGTATGCTGAGTGTTCACAGGATGAGGATCGCTGAGGCGAAAAATAAATTGGAAGCCGAAGTGCTAAGGAGGTTCTGTCAGAACCCACGCCGGCTTCTCTTAAAGTAATATTATGAAGTTAGCTAATACCTAAATAAATAAACAACCTATTAATGCCCGGAAGAGCTATTGGGCCATGAAAGATTTAATGAAGAGCGACCTTCCTCTATCGCTCAAGAGAAGACTCATGGACGTATGTATTCTTCCCATTCTCACATATGGTTCTCAAACATGGTCTTTGACAATTCAGCAGAGGTCCACGCTCGAGGTTTGCCAGAGAGCTATGGAACGGAGTATTCTGGGTATCAAACTTGTGGACCGGGTTAAGAATACATGGGTATCAAACTTGTGGACCGGGTTAAGAATACAACAATCCGTTCCATTACGAAAATAGCTGATGTCACTCGGAAAGCTGCCACGCTCAAATGGAATTTGTGCTGGACACATCTGCCGTATGTCAGACGATCAATGGGCCCAGTGGGTCCCGCTTAGTGGCAAACGACATCGCGGCAGGCCCAGATGGAGATGGCGGGATGAGCTGAACTCCTTTAATAAAGATTGGTCCTTGTCAGCTTTGGACAGAGAGAGGTGGAAAGAGAGTAGGGAGCCTTTTGCCCAGTAGTGGGACGTTAGAAGCTAAAAATTTGTACACTTACTGTAGCTGAAAGTACTATCTATAGATATATAAACCTCTCAATTGAGTGATTAACAAATTGGCATACGCCCATAGAGCCCAAACGGCTGAAGTTAGAGACACATCTTTGGGTGGAAAATTTCGTGGTGTAGGTAGGTGAGCAATAAGAAAGTGTTTTGGATAATTCGAATTATACATACAGATACAGGGTGCTATAGGGTGTAACATTTTTGTATGAAAAAATTAACCGGGGTAAGACCGCGGGTATAATTTGCTAGTTAGGTACATATTATTTTAGACTGCTGCCCCACCCTGAGCCCATGGCTGGCTACGCCCATGAAGACATTAGTCACACATAATAATGCCAGCTCGCTGCAACACAACACATATTTGTAAGTAGCTACCTACACACTTGGTAAGTAAATCAATCTACCGGCTTATTAATCGATGCGCCCGATTTAGGTGAGTAAGCCTAAATCGTTCTGATTGTTCTTGGTAAAAAAATATAAACGAGCGTATATATATTTCTGAATCTTGCTAATTGAATGAAATAATTTGTTGATTCTATTAATTTAATTTATTATTATCTATATCGACTTCAGCCATAGGTAACACAACACACAGTTTTACGATAAAAATACAAAGGGAAGGAAAGAAAGGGACTTTTCCAAAAGACATCAACGCGCGCTACTCATCCGGGTGCTCGTTCACCCAACCACCATTTTAAATAGACCTCTGCGGTGGCTCATAATCTGATTAAATCAAAACAAATTTTCGTAATGTTTACTTACCGATGAAAAGTTATGCCATCCTTTTTGTAACTAGATGTCTTGGAATGTTTCCTACACCACTTCACCGCGCGTGAAGGCATTTTTATGCGTTATAAATTGTATAAAAAATTATAACAATTTTTAATTATTTAGGGTGCACACAGGTCTAACACTTGGTCATAACTAAAATGGTTACTAGTACCATAGCCTAACATAGGCGATAAAATACTAATAGTTTTCGTGCGTCGGGGCACTGTATTTGTTTATTTGTTTATTTATTTATCCTCACGCTGGAACGCCACACAGCAATTACACCAACGGAGCAAAAAATTACTTCATGTGCTGCATTCGTGCGCGGTGGACATCGTAGGTTATAAACTGATATTATTAAGAAAAACATGTCGACCCAAGCATTACTTTATACTGTATGCGCAGTCAAGTGGTTTTATAGTCTTTGGTCGCAATCTAGCTCGTGGTCTACCCGTATGCCAAATTTCATCCAAATCCGGTTGCCCATTTTTGCGTCTGTGAGTAACAAACATCCAATAATTAACTTTTACATTAATATAATACTTAATCATCTTCATCTGCCTAGACTTTTCCAAGCATGTTGGGGCTGAATATCACAATTTTACATACATAATAAATACAACGAGTAACATAATTAACGCAAGACCTCATACAGCCCAATTAGAGTATTGAGTTAAAAGCGTAATACGATGACCAAAACTATGTTTTTTTTAAGCTAACTGATATTACTTACGTGTCGACCCAAGCATTACTTTATGCATTTAAAATGGAGTCTTATTTATTCTGATATAAGATTTAATTTTCTTTGGCTAAATTAGTGGTAGGTATGGCAAAATCCATAATAAAAAAAAAACTAATATTAAAAGTTACTGAAATCGATTCAGTAGTCAATTAGGAACAAACTACTTTCAGGTCTTGCGTCTATTCTGTTACACCTTGTATATTACTAGGAATATAATTATCCTTCTTTATCTATTTATAGCACACTATCTTTTGCCCGCGGCTCCACCCGCGTTGATGTCGGTTATCGCGTAAATAAAGTAGTACCTATGTCCTTCTCCATATCCCAGGCTATATCTCTGCCAAATTTTATGAAGATTAGTTCATCGGTGTAAGCGTGTGTTAGGTTTTAAATAATTTTAATAAAACGTTAAACCATCTTAGTTGATTATTGGGATATTTTACTTGTTACACTGGCAACACTGGTATAAAAAGAATGACGGTTTGCGATCACGAGACAGGACTTTGGGTATTTGGCTGGGGACAGCATCGAATGCGGACGAGTTCGACAAGTATGATCTGCATAAAGAAGAAATATAACTACCTTCTAGTATTTGACGTGAGTTTTATTATACGTGAAAGCGAAACAGTCAGACACAGTTACTTTCGCATTTATAATATTAATAGAGAAGTAGACCTAATCGTATAGTAGGGATTCGCTTCTTTTGTTTTTCACCTAATTCACAGTTCGTAATTCAAAAAGTGTGACAGTTTTTGACTTAAACGCAAGGAAATCAGTAAAAGCAAGATGTGAGGAGCCTTGAATAAAATGTTGCAAATCAGGAAAATGCATTTGAGCAAGCAACGGATGTTACAAATAAATCTCTCAGCTATTCACATCCCCGCGAGCGTGTTCGTCATACAAACTCATTTATGAGACGGTTGTGCAAATTTGCCAGCTCGCCCTTGACTCACTAACATTTAGGTAAGTACCCGAGGCTGTGGTGTTTATCGACACACTTTTGTTAATATGTATCAATAATTTTGCTGAACGCTTGCCGTAAACAAATTCTAGTTTATAGTAGGACCAAAAAGAACAAGGAATATAAAGGTCTATACACACATCTGGGTGCCTACTCTCTGAGTCCGTCAACAAAGACACGGGCGGGCCCATATCTGAAAATAGTTCCGTATGTTCAAATGAATCCTACTCCCGATTAATTAACTTTTTTGGACGGGAAAAAACACATCGAGAGTAAAGGACAGCTGTCAAATCGTGTCGTCATTCATTCTTACTTCGGGCCCCGAACTAATCTTATGACCGTAAAAACCGTAGGTGATACGGATTGTATGCGCCACAGGTTCATCACGTCCCACGCACAGCCCTGCACCCTAATTGCGTAATACACTATTTAATAAATCTAAATGAAAGTCATTCCAACGTTTAGTGTGCGCAATTACCCCGCAAATATTTATGTACCTTTTACCTGTTACCCGTACACCTTTTTAAGAATACAAGTTAGGTACTCGATGGCATTTTTTCTAGAGCATAGACAAATTGAGCTTGAGGATAATAGGTAATGTTTTTCCTGTTATGTACACAGTTTAACGTAAATGAATTGCAAATGACGCATATTTCTGTTGCAGTCCTTTAAAATATGCAGCGACCCTATAAGTAGGAAGAAAACAAAGAAACAAGTATCTACTTAGTACAAGCAAAGACAAAGCATATAATTAATTCTTTATTCATTTTATTTTTGTCAAGACATTGAGTGTTCTTTATTATACAGGGTGGCAGAGACATCAACGCGAAAACTGTAACCATTAACCATTTTTTTTACACGCTTTATATTAGCTTCACTTGTATGTTTGTTTGTTTGTTTGTATGTTTGTAACCGACTCCTTT
Organism: Antitype chi; assembly: GCA_947359405.1. Taxonomy (NCBI): domain Eukaryota; kingdom Metazoa; phylum Arthropoda; class Insecta; order Lepidoptera; family Noctuidae; genus Antitype; species Antitype chi. Next base: position 10,772,760 of record OX375829.1, read on the forward strand.
GAGCGCGATTTTGACCCACTTTAAACGGTCAGATTTCATTGAAACTTTGTAAACTTGTCGAGGACCGATGACAATTCAATAATTTAAAAAAAATAATGAGAAAAAAAAACACGTTTTTGTAGTTAGCAGAACTAAAAAATAGAAAATAAATAATAGTTAAAAAAACTAAAAAACACGCTTTAAAAACCAATCTAAAAAAGGAGAAAATAATTTAATTCAATTAAAAAGCGTGGGGTGCTTGACATTAATTGATTATAAAAATACCTCAAAAAGCACCCCACACTTTTTAATTGAATAAAATTATTTTCTCCTTTTTTAGTTTGGTTTTTAAAGCGTGTTTTTTAGTTTTTTTAGTGTGGGACATCGTCAAATAACTTCTGCCGCTCTGGGTGCAGCAGGAGGGCGTGTCAGACTTTTACTGACTAAAACCCACCCGTGTTCCCTTAGTTGCCTGTGTGCCAGGGGCGACGGTATCTCTTTCGAACAACCCGCACCCCTGGCAGGACCATTAACCATCCATCACATGATTCTCAAATCCACTGAGCTAAAATTTTTCGTCGATCTTTAAAAAAAGTACTTGCTGTTCATCATAATTATGTTAATCAACGGTTTTAATTACTTTCCAGGTTCCGGTACTATCCTGTTATCCATCGCGGCTGTGGTGCTGATGGTGTCCTACTCCGAGGCTTGTAAGTATCTTTGACATTAAGTATTGATCCAACTTTGCCCATTTTAATACACGTTAGACCCACAAAGTTGACCACCCATTACCAGACTAACTAAACTAGACTCAAGACTGTTAATAAATAAATTACCTTCAGAATGGGTGTCAAGTGACAATCGCTTTCAAAGAGTCGTAATTCGCTTTTCGGTAGCTAAATACTCACGTGCGGATCTCATCTATTAAACTGAACGCGATCAGCACGTTTAAACCGTGTTCAAGAGCTGTCAGTGTCAATATTGTACAGCAATATTGAAACTGACAACTGAGGAACAACTACGGGCTAAAACCCCCTTAGCAAACATCTTTTTAACATATACGCTACAGACAGCCCGCTTTGGTTGCCTTGACGCCGAGGAATCAGCCGCCCACATCATCCTGGAATACGAGGCCGTGGCTTCTCAACGTGAAGAAATCCTCTGAACAATGAGGTCGCTCCGCGAAGCTTATGAAGCTCCCAGGAAGCTTCTGTGCTTCTGGGCGGACCTAGGCTGGCTCTGTTAGCCAGAATCCCCACGCACAACGGACCGAATGGGAGTCTAAGTACGGAAAATGGGAGTCCCATCATCATAGATAAAATCATCAACTGACAACTCTTGAACGCGGTTTAGACGTGCTGATCACGTTCAGTTTCATTGGTGAAAATTTTCCTCCTCCTGAATGCTATAGCGGATAGGTGGGACAGCCCCATACTGGGACACTGGATACGCCTACACTCAACTGTGGCGTAATAATAAATATAGTTTTTTTTTTTTGTTTTTTCTCCAGTTGATGTAAGTACTAGTTTCTAAGTCGTTTGTATACTAACCAAATGGACGTTGTGGGTCTGAAATAAAAGTTTCTTTTTTAAATTTTTGACTGTTTTTACCATATTTACGCATCACTGACAGAATAGTCACTTGTCTAGGCGTTGGTTTCCAAGCAGTGAAAGGTCACACATTAACGGTTGTCCAAATACAGAACGTTTTCTGACACCATAATGTCAAATACTGGTGAAAATGACAGATTTTTATGATGGGTCGGGTTCCAGTCTAAACGTGTGCAGCTGAATAACAATCTTTTACATGGAGCGACTGCCCATCTGACCTCCACAACACAGTCACTGGGTAATACGATAACCCTCGGTAAGACTGGTTGTCAGACTTTCAGGCTTCTGACGACCAGGAACGACTGTCAAAGATCAGGAAACCAAAGCTCTAGGACTAATACGTAATTCGCATTTATAGTCGAGGGGATAGTCGTCATCGTTTTACACAACGTAGTACGGACCTGCCATTTAGCAGCAAGTAACGTGTAAGTATAGCAGTGGTAAAAATACTTTATAATGCTTTAGTTCGTAGTCGTCTCGAGACAAGCGCCATCATATGGAATCCGCATGAAGCCAAATATAGTCTAATGGTTGAAAAAATACAAAATAAATTCACCAGGTATTTATATTTAAAACAATATGGGGTTTACCCATTCTATCCGTTGATGTATCCGAGTCTGTTTGTGTTGGGCATGGTCGGGTACACTAGGCTGGCAGTTAGGAGGGACATCGCATTAGTGAAGTACGTGGCGAGGGTGCTGCGCGGGCTGGTGCACCACCCGGATGTGCTGGAGGCGCTGCGGCTGCGTGTCCCGGACGGGTATGTGGGGGCGCGTCGCCGCCCCGCTTTGTTAGATATACCATGGGCTAGGACAAATTTGTTAAAGTTTGCCCCTTTGTCAAGGGCCGCTCGTATTATTAATAATATGCCGACGGAAGATATTTTCGATGACCTGCCGAAATTTGCATCAGGAGCGCAAAGGTGCATTGAAGAAGGCATTATTTGAAATGTAATTTTTATTTAATTTTTTGTTTTATTTTTATTGTTAAATTTTATGTTAGTGTATTTTATTGATATAAATAGTTTTAATAAGTCTGTATAACATCGTTTTGGGAAACTGTTAGATGTTGTACTTGTTGGTGTTAATAAATAAATAAATTTAAGTTAATGATTCAATCATCGCACTGTATAAGGAGACCGGCGATTAAGGCGCGTTGCCTACCAAAACTTCGCGCCAGTCTTATTTTGGGCAGTTTTTTGGAGCTATCTACTCGTAATATAAATGAAATATCAACTAAAAAAAAAATACAATAAAATCCTAAATAATATAATAATCTTGATTCCACAATGGTTGTTTTTTTTTTTAAAGTAGTATTTGTTTAACAAATTACCTTACAACGATAAATCTAAGTCAAAGTCAAAATCAAAGCATTTAGGTATTTCAAATAGGCACTTAAAAGGCACTTTTGAACGTCAACATTTACATTAAAATAGAATTGATTCTAGTCGCCACTTCCAAAATGTAGTTTCGTATGGAGAAGAATGGGCAAGAAACTCCACCGTTACTCTTTTAAAATGTTTTAAATACAATATTTGACATAGTACATTCATTATGTGAAAACGATGCACCCAGAATAAAATAACTATACCAAAATAGGTTAAAGGAATGAAAAGCAATACAGATAAATTAATTTTATGATAGATACATGATGCTCACATATTTACAAACATTGTAAAAGTAACTATACGATTTTCCTAGAATATTAACAAGTAATAAGTCAGTGTGTGAGTTAAAGTAGTCACTGAGTGTAAATCAATGTCATAAATATAACTAATTAGCAACCAGTTTCATTTTGTCTAGACTCTAGATTATGGAGCAGGAACAGCATGATTCCAAGCATTCTTATCTTGGATATAGCACAGAAATAAGTAACAATGATTGATAACATGCATCTCCTCGTGAAGTAAGAATTATTTTAGTTATGTTACTGACAGTAAGACAATTTAATCATGAACAAAATGCAAGTAGATTTTTTGAAAAGACCAAATTTTGATTTTATAACGATTTTATTCCAACATTGGGGCGCATTCACTATTGAAATCATGCGCTGGGTATCGGGATTCAGTATGGCGCAAAGAAGGAGCGAATGCTCAAAGGTATTTGCTCGGTTAACCGCCTTAAGTGACTAGATTGGATAAATGGCATGTTGTTATCCTTTTTTTTTTTTTTTTTTGAGGATGGGAAATTATCAAATAACTTCTCCCGCTCTGGGTGGAGCAGGAGGGCGTGTCAGACTTTTACTGACTAAAACCCACCCGTGTTCCCTCAGTTGCCTGTGTGCCAGGGGCGACGGTATCTCTTTCGAACAACCCGCACCCCTGGCCGGCATCGGCTCTTGCGGACCCCACCCTTTGGTGCTGACATCTCTTTGAGGCGCGCGTGGAACACAACGCGCCGTCGACCCGGGCTTGGTCCTTACCGGACAGCGAGCTACCCATTACTCGCCGTCCGCAAGCCCGCGCCTACGGTGGCCGGGAATCAGCCTGGGATTCCCGACGCCCAGGGCTTCTCCCGCGGCGACTACGGCCGTGAGGGCGCATATACTGCCTCTCCCTCACGTGCGCCGCCTCCCTCTTCGCGAGCATTACTGCTTCGCAGAAGGAGGTGACGGCTAACCATTCACTCTCGCTCCGTACCATGGCCTGCACCAGGGCCGGACGCGAGAGATCGCCGCCGCCGATCGCCTCCACGAGGACACGGCGGTGCTCCGCCCAAGCTGGGCAGACCGCCACCGTATGCTCCACCGTGTCCTCTGGGCGATCTTCGCAATGGAATGTTGTTATCCTTATACACTGGTAACGTGATTACCACTGGCTAATCACGTTATCATTGCTCAATCCATAGCATAATATTATCAGCCTATTACTTTACCACTACTGGGACACAGACCTCCTCCCTTTGAGAGAGAGTGGGCCACTAGAGTCCAGAAGGGCAATTCTCGTAATTTTAAGAACGTTCACAGTCTGATCTCAGTCTCAATCTGTCAAAAATACCTCTAGTTTCCATAAATTTTTGACAAGCTTTTGACATTTGATTGTCGCTGAGATGAGACTGCGACTAGATTGCGAACATTTTTAATTACGAGAATTGGCCTTCAGTACGGGTTGGTAGATGTCACATGTCTTCGATTTTTTGTTTCCAGGACATGCCATGTTTCCTTCACCGTTTTGAGAGCAGTGGTGATGAAATAATTTACACAAAGGAAAACGCTTGTCTAGGTTCGAATATACCACCTTGTTAGTCGCTGCCATTATCACTGGGTCACAACAGCTCATTGCACAAGTAGTAATAAAATAATTGGCAGGAAATCCTGTTATTCATAACGCGGTGTCCCTCGATCCTCTACAGAATGCGTGCCAGTCCCACAGATTCTTAAGAGCGTTGTGTGATAGTTAGGGATTGCCTAACTGGGTCGGACTTCATACATCTATTAGTCTATACCTACCTACTAAACTCTGATTTTTTATTTGCTAGACTAAAATGACAGCTGCATTCTATTCTATATTATGGCAAGCAAAGCCGATGTTGACCATTGAGCTAATCTTAAAAGTGAATATTAAAATAAAAGGTGTGTATTGTTATAAATTAAAAAATATCTAAATAAATGGAACGATCAAAATCTTCGATGATATGATGATTCTAACAAAAAGCTAATGTCATTATCAGTCACCTTAATGACGAGTTTACGTCAGGGCTTGGCTACTTTGTACTCCTGAGCAGTCCGATTAGCAATTAAGCCAGCTTTGAGTTTTTTTGGCTATCAAGTCTTTTAAAATTAATGGATAATGAAAAAACAGTTGATTATACCTAGCTTAATTAACTACACTGACTTTATTGTTACGCAGTAGCTGGGTTGTAGAGGTCAGATAGGCAGTCGCTCCATGGAAAATACTGGTATTCAGCTGCATCAAGTTAGACTGGAAGCCAACCCTAGCATAGTTGGGAAAAGGCTAGGCAGATGATGATGACACTGACTTTGCTGACTTCTACCGCTTTCTACCGCTTGACCGTAGACGTCATATAAATGATATATGTTACTTGTTTAATATCGCAAGTGGTTCAATTGACTGTCCTGAACTTGTTTCAAAATTAAAGATTCGCACTAATCAGATGGGGCTGCGACAGCGACCACTTCTTCAAGTACCTTATGCAAACACTAATTATAGGCGTAATGCATACTTTCATAGAGCCAGTCGCAGTTTTAACGAAATTTGTTGTGAGGAAGGCATTGACCTTTTCTGCACCAATGCAAGTACACTCAGGAAGCTCTTGGCAAAGCCATTTTTTGTACAAGATGCACCTGCCGGCATTTGAATTGTTTCTGGTCCGAATTATTATTATAACTATGAGGGATTAACTAAAATAATAGAAATCATGTATTTGCCTGTGATTATGTAATTTTTACTACGAAGGAGTAATAACTTTGTATTTATCTGTGGGGGCTTGTAATTAGCAATTTAGTTTTATATTATTGTTTTTTAGGATGTAATTAGTCTGTAAGCCTTCCGAAAATAAAATAAAATTAATTATGTGACTTCATAGATATTTGACAGTCAGTACGTATAGACAGAAGCCCAAAAGTCTGATAGCCAGTCTCATCAAAGAGTGACTGTCTATATGATGACCAAAATACGATGTAATGGTGGTATAATGGGCGTCGGGAATCCCAGGCCGATTCCCGGCCACCGTAGGCGCGGGCTTGCGGACGGCGAGTAATGGGTAGCTCGCTGTCCGGTAAGGAACAAGCCCGGGTCGACGGCACGTTGTGTTCCACGCGCGCATCAAAGAGATGTCAGCACCAACTGGTGGGGTCCGCAAGGGCCGATGCCTGTCAGGGGTGCGGGTTGTTCGAAAGAGATACCGCAGCCCCTGGCACACAGGCAACACGGATGGGCTTTAGTCAGTAAAAGCCTGACATGCCCTCCTACTCCACCCAGAGCGGGAGAAGTTATTTGATAATGTCCCAACCAAAAAAAAAAAAAAATGGTGGTATATAGACAGTCACTCCATGTAAAAAATACTGGTATTCTGCTGCATCCGGTTAGACTGGAAGCCGACCCCTAACTAGTTCAGAAAAAGCTATGCAGATGATGAATATTACCTTGGAATAGTAAAAATTTTAAAAATATATTCTATATTTTATAATATTTATCAAATTAATAATTTTAAAATTTATTTATTTAGATTTAATCATTATTTTATTTATATTATTATTTCTTATCACTGCCTCATTCTCCATTCCAGCTGGTAACTGCCCCCTACCGTCGAAGGTCTACGGCTGCAGCCCCAAGTGCGTCCAGGACTACGAGTGCGGCAACGGCAAGGTGTGCTGCAACAACGCCTGCAACGCCAAGTCCTGCACCATACCAGCTGCTAACGGTTCTGGGTCCAGCAGTTCTAGCAAGAACCAGTGTAAGTTAAAGCGAGCTTGTATTCTCCAAAGGTAGTGGCTTAGGAGGTATATTATAATACAAGTGGCGACATATCAATCTATACCTTTCCCTTTTCGTTCAATGAGAAGTCAGATTGTACTAGAAATATATAGCTTCATAATATATTGCCATGCGTAAAAATAACACAAATTCCCACAGCCGAAGTTTGGTTACACCCATAGATTGTACGCAGTTGCAAAGCGACTGAATGAAGCGTACAGCCGCCGTTTGAACATACTACCAATTTGATACTATCGAGGCGGCACGTGCCACGCCCCCAAGGCATATCCCTCGATATCCGTGGTGACACCATTGCAAATAAAATATAACCTACCCACATTTTGCTAGTATTGTCAAAATTCTCATGTAATACCTAGTAGGTGAGCCTAGAGTTCCTAATCCAGATTTCCGGCTGCTAGCAAGAAGTATACACTATCAGCTTCCGCCCGCAGCTTTGCTCGCGTGGAAGTCAGAAATTAACCCGCGGAAACGTACTACAGAGACAAAAAGTATCCTATGTGTTAATCTAGGTTATAATCTATCTGTGTGCCAAATTTCATCCAAATCCATTCAGCAGTTTTTGCGTGAAAGAGTAACAAACATCCATACATACATACATATAAACTTTCGCATTTATAATATTAGTAAGGATAAAGTAGAATAGTAGGATACAACATCACGCCTCGTTTCCCCGAAGGATTGGCAGAGATGTAACTATAGTACACCCACATGTTGCCACTTATTTTTAAGTCCCCTGTCCCATGTAATAGGGATCGAGCCTATTTCCATTAACCGGTCACCAATCCAGACTCCGGACTGCTTCTAAGAAACTCCAGATCGAAAAATCCAACAACACTGCCCGACCTGGGAATCGAGTCTAAGACCTCGTGCTCAGCACCAACGATTCAGTAGAATTTTCTAAAAGAAAAGTCGATAATATCCAACCAGAGGAAGGTAGGTACCTAGAGCAGACCCGGACCCCAAATTTAGAAGTCACGCCTGCTGTGGCAGACCAACGAAGCGGAGTCGGATGCACGGCTACACATCAAGCTATACCTAAATTTCCAGTTTACGCTGATCTCGCACTGTACGGAAATCCTATACAATGTGAGATCAGCTAATACTGGAAATTTATAGCTTGATGTGTAGCCGTATGTACCTAGTCTACAATGATTGATATATAGGGCTTTTTTATCTTTTATTCGGATTGGTATTGAAGATTTGCAAAAGTTCTGCAACCAGCCAGCGCAGTGTGACCGGTTCTATGATTTCTGTCTTTATTCTACGAGAACCAAGTGCTATTTATTTTCTTAATTTTTAACATTGCGCCTTTAAAATCTTTTTACAATCTGTAAATTTTTATCTATCGTTTCACGCTTAGCATGACCACCGTGACAGAGATAAGTAGAGATCAAATAATTTAAAACTGCACGCCCCTCCACTGTTTATTGCATACACATTTCAAATGGTTGTATAGAAATTATATCAGAGGGGCGTGCAGTTTTTGATCTCTACCTATACCCCATTTATTATAGCTTTAGAAAAAAGAGGCTCGTAGAAGCAGGAGTGCAAAACATTTTATTTCAAAGTTAAGTTCTAGCTTTTTTCGGTAGATTTAAGACATTACTAAATACTGAGATAAACAAAGTACAAGTAATTTTATTTTAAATAATATTCTATTTATAATAACATCTTCATCACACATTACAAACCTACAACAAAACGAATGAAAGAAACAAACAATCACATGATGATTTAAATCTAATTAAGATTATAGGAAATAAAATAATTTTTTTTTACAATACTTTATTTTAAATAACAACTTACAACCCACAATACGTTGGTAAAACTTCGTCGTCATCAGCTAATTTAGTCACTCGGTATTGTTTACTCCTGCTTCTTTTAGGTTTTTAGCATTGAAACTTTAATTTTAAATTGAAATGAAATAATTATATAAATGAAAGCCACATAATTTCATAAGATAAATAGTTACACATGATAACAATAAAGTGTTATAGCTAATATTAAATAAATTATAATAAATTTGTCATTAATCGTAACTGCAACACGTTTAATGTAATTTTGTACTTCTGTCTAATGCTTTTGTAAAGTATAGTGTAGTGAAAAACGTTTTTCTGTTCAAGAAAACTAATCCCTATCTTTGTCTTCCAGCTGGTGCGGGCATATACTGTGACAATGTGAAATGTAACTCCTTCGAAGTCTGCAAGATGGACCCTAAGACCAAACGCAATAAGTGCAGCCGAGCCTGAACAATTTAGTTATAGCTGCTAAGTTTTGTCGTCGTTTTGTATCCGATTAAACTATTTTTTACTTGGCAAGATGCTGTTTATCTTTTGTTATCTATGTTATATGAAAAGTGGTGTGGAATGAGGAAAATGTCGTGAGTAAAGTTTTGAGTAAGAATGTCGATGGCTATAACAGTATGGGGAGACCAAATAAACGATGTATGGACTGTATCATGATGATATAGTAATGTTACGAGCTTGGGGTTCGTGACAATTAAGAACTGCCAATATTAATTATCAAAGATGACACCTTAATTAAACACACTAGTTACAAAATAAAATTTCACTACTGATCACTCTAAATCGCACTTGAAGATCGCTTCAGATGTTCTCGCCTGTATCGCTTGATCAATACTGCCGGGTGTTTTTTTTTTTTGTAGGGCATCTCGCAGTTGGCCTTGAGAGGCCGTGACTGCTCAACCGGTCATTCCTGGGGCTGCCATTAAGAAACTAATCTTAACGCCTCCAGCCAGGGCTTACAAACTAAATTTTACATACTAAGCGACTGCACGCTGAGGGCACCCCCTGTGGGGTACGGACCTCGGCTCAGGGCGTCACTGATAGGTGGACAGCTATCACTATTGGGGACAGGCTGGATCAAAATATTGGCATTATTATTGATCGGGGAATTTAAAGCTACTGGCTCAGCTGCGGCGCGGGCTGGCGCTTCAACGAGCAAGGGTCGGATAGGACTGCCGAGTCTTGATCCGTTCCTGCCTTTTATAGAGCCCTAGGAACATTCGTGAAACTTTTACTGTAGAAACATGTAGAATGTTCGAGTACATACCGGCCCCGACTGAACAGATGTTGACAGTTCTAGAAGAGTTTGATATCGAAATTTCTAGAGAGATCTTGACTCAATTAATTCTGCTACTCGATACTAGATGGCGCTAGTGGTAACTCATTACTATAGCTTTAGCGCGTAACAGTTACAAAGAGGGTGACTACAGAGATGTCAACTAATAGAGAACTATGAAAGAAAAACACTTGTTGCGCCGACCCCAAATAAATTAGTATTAGGGCGGGAAAATGATGATTGCTGACCTACGTTATGTAGGGATTCCAGAGGGGTGATTGCGTAACACACTATAAGTAGCAATGGGTTTCATTTTGACAGGTCAACAAAATTCATTGCATTATTTACGTTGCTATGCAAATACATTTTTCGAAGTGATGGAGTAGCAATAATATCCTTTGAAATTATTCAGATTGTGATAGAAAGTGTATTACGCAATTAGTGTGCAGTTCTTGAACCTTCTAGTATCAATTGTGCTGTTCGGAATGTTGGAGAAGAAGCCAGGAAAACGGGTAAGCCGAGTCAAGAGAAAGAAGAAACTAATTATGACCTTAATTTTATTGGCATATACAAAAATGAATTTATTACTTGTAAGATAGCAGAAAGCAAATGTTAATACAACTGTTCTAATCTAACCTATCTAAAATGTTGGGCATGCCACGAAAGCGGTGGTAAGTCCCCTCTTTGAGGAGTGGCTTGAAAGGCGGCAAGGCGTCCTCACCTTCCGCCTGACGCAGGTCCTCACCGGACACGGTTGTTTTAGGGAGGTTCCTGTTTCGAATAAGGCGGGAGGAAACGCCCGGGTGTTTCCACTGTAAAGATCGCCCTGAGGACACGGTGGAGGTTTTATAACATCATTAAGCTACACGACGTGGAATAAATAATAGAGACGAATAAATAAAAAAATCCTAATATAATCCTTTTGCCCGCGCCTTCGCCCGCGCGGAGGTCTATCTTTTTTTATCTAAACCATCCAGGACGCCACCCAAACGGATAAAAAAAATTCATTCAAATCGGTACAGCCGTTTAGGAGTTCAGTGACTTATACACGTACAGTAGAATTATATATGTATATATAAAGAAGAGGAACGCGAAAGTTTGTACGTATGGATGTATGGATGTTTGTCACTCTTTCACGCAAAAAACTACTGAATGCATTTGGATGAAATTTGGCGCACAGATAGAATATAACCTAGATTAACATATGGGATACTTTTTATCCCGGTAGTACGTTCCCGCGGGATAATTTTCGACTTCCACGCGGGCGAAGCCGCGGGCGGATGCTAGTAATATTGTAAATGTTTAAGTTTGTGAAGATGTTTGGATGTTTGTTACTCAATTACGCTAAAATGCCTGAACGGATTTGGATGAAATTTGGCAAACAGATAGTTTATTACCTGGAATAACACCTAGGATACTTTTTATCCTGATAGTAGGTACGTTCCCGTAGGATAATTTTCAATCTCCACACGGGCAAAGCCGCTGGCAAAACCCAGTAATTAATAAAAAAGAAAATAATGAAACTTATACATTAGGTATGATGATCGATGTCTTTTATTTAAAAAAAAAAAAACAATAATTGAAAAGCTGTACTATCGTCATTGTAGGCGGCGCAACACCATTCTGCTTCTTCCAATCTGCCATATCTACTGTCACGCTATCATTCACTCCCTTCTGTTTCATATCATTCACAATCCGATCTAGTTCAGAGAATTTTCAAAATTTTAAGACAAATGAAAAAGAGATTTGTCTTTGATTATAGTCCCCTCCGTTTCCTAGATCGCGTATAGTCGATACCGTCTTGCCTCGCCTCTTGGCTGTAGGCTGTTTGCTAGTAGCTCCTTTGCCTCCCTTGCAATACCACGCTGGCATTTGACGCACGGAATGGTGCGAACACGCGATGAACATTTTTTACGGCAAAAAAATAAATAAGCAGTTCTTTTAATGAACATTTTCAATTCGATCACGGTAATGTGATATAATGGGTGTTTGTGTGATTAAAATAAGGTAAAATAAATTAATTGTGAACATTAACGTCGAAAGTGAAAGTAAATAATAAAAATATTTTTTTTGCTCATTGGTCGATATCAAATATCGTAAATAAACGTAAACAAATGAAAACAGAAACCATATTTATGTGTTAGCTATCTCCTAAATTAACAGAAACTCATTAATATTGCTAAATGCTCCCGCCTTATCAATTGCATCTGTAAATAAAATAGTGTTTGATTAGATTTAGGCTTTTGATGACGTTGCCTTCATCTATTTCATAACTGAATACAATGTCATGCTGCCTTGCCTGCTATAGATTTGTAATCTTTAGTGGTTTTCCCAGGGGTAAATCTTAAAAACATTGTGTGTTGTAAAAACATTGTAAAATGCTGTAACATTTCACAACATTTTTCTAGGCATTAGGTACGACGAACTCTTTTCTCTACTAGGAGAGCGCCGAGAAAAGGACTGTTCTTATTATACTTATACTTTTAGGCCATTTTTTTCCACCGACTTCCGAAATTAAAGTTATTTTTTACTCTGTAGTTTTTTTTTTGGAAGACTATTTTTAAATGAACTTTATCTTTCGATTGATTAATCAGCCTTAAGCAGTGTAACTAAAGTGGTTTGTGTCAAAACATGTTAGAGAGGATGCACTAAGGTTTTGCAATTTGCAGGTTCATAAACTAAACTAACAGAATCTGCTACAGTATACCAACAGACAGTAAATAAAAACAGGCAAACATTAAATGAGATAAAACCAAAGACAATACAAAAATGAATGGTGAAGTGGCATCGGAGTCTCCTCGACGTGCACTGTGGGAGAGACTGGGCTGCGCACGCGGCGTATGCGCGAGGTTATGCAGGCGACGAGGGAGGGCAAGAGTCGCGCCCATGCATAATGGAAATAATAGTACCAGGTCAGTAATTTATTATTGTTTCGTTTATTCATCTTTCTACTTATTGTTATACAATTTTCAAATATTTTTAGAAAACACACATAAAAAAAACATTTAAAAATATATAAAATCGTGATCCGTATTGGGAGCAGGGTCCAAGCTACCGGTGGTTAGGGCTCCAGAGACAGGAACCTCCTCACGATACGAGCCGTATCAAGGAGTACTGCCTTCTGAATCAGGCCTTTGACCCAACCGCCTAACGAGAGCCTCGAGAGATGTTGTTCGAGGCTTTCGGCCATCAGTCCATTAGCTGATACGACTATCGGCACAATGATCGCTGAGTTCACATACCACATGTCAACAACCTCGCGTGCTAAGTCGAGATATTTAATTTGCTTCTCTTTCTCAGCTTTCACGAGGTTCCCATCATGCGGAATGGTAACTGTGACTATCATTGTGCGGCACGCTAACCGATCTATCACCATTATATCAGGCTTATTGGCTACAATAGTCCTCTCAGTAATGATAGACCGGTCCCAGTACAACGTAACATGGTGATTTTCAAGAACTGGGTCGGGCACACACTTGTAATACGGTAACTCAGAATCCACAAGTTTATATTGCTAAGCAAGTTGCTGGTGAATAATCCTGGCCACTTGGTTATGTCTATGCAAGTACTCGCCGTTAGCCAGACGAGAACAACCAGAGATATTATGCCTAATGGACACACCCGGACGATGACATGCCCGACACACGTCAACCGTCCCGTCCTTCATAATATTATTCTACATTATATTCTACTTATCGTTGGTTTGCTGTTCCTAAATGCAAAATATTCTCTCAATATAAATTACTTTGGTTACGAAAATAATAAAAGTACAGTAATATAAAGTTGTGCAGTTGACAGTAATTAACAGTTAGTTTATACAGTCGTATGACGTAATAACATGGCGGCTACTATGTCATGGTGTTCAAAAACAGATAAAAAATACTGAAATGTTTGTATCGAATTATTTTTATTTTTTATTTCATGAACTAAAACTAACTTTTTCTGACTGCTTTTTGCCTAAGCTATATTTTTAGATTTTTTCTCATTTAGAGTAAAATATTCTATTGCCATTCATTCATGAATAAATTTTGTGAATCACGGAACTATTTACACATTAATTAACAATAAATCGACTTCATCAAGTCCACAACCTCTCATAAACCAAATTATCGCCCCCTCCGATCTCAAATACCAAAATAAATAACAAAAATGTCTACACTACCGTCGAGTCACCATTAATTTATAATTTCTGATGGCTTTTACGATTTATTTCGATTGTCCTAATGGTCGCAATTACATTTAATAACTTCTAAAAAGCTTTTATACACGCGTTTGACATTAATTACAACTGTACCCCTTGCTTTGCTTGCATTTCTTATAAGTTTAAGGGTTTATTAAAGTTTATCGGATTCCTATGGAAAATTGTGATAGTAATTTTCATTGATTTATTTTCATTCATGTTATGGGTCTGTTTCTTTCTTCACTCATAACTTCCCCCGCTCTGGGTGGAGCAGAAGGGCGTGTCAGACTTTTACTGACTAAAACCCACCCGTGTTCCCTCAATTGCCAGTGTACCAGAGGCCACGGTATCTCTTTCGAACAACCCGCCACCCCTGACAGGCATCGGCGAGGTTGAGACTTACATAAGTAGAAAGACTTACGTACATTATTTGGTATTTATCGGGATCTCTGCCCCGTTAGTCTAGTTGACGCAAGCGCTACTGCTGATCGTGAGGTCCTGCGTTTGATTCCCGGCTCGGGCAAAGTGTTATTTGGTTTTTCTATTTGGAATTTCTCAGGAACAGCCCGGAGTTTGGATTTGTGACCGGTTGATGGCAATAGGTTCGCCCCCCTATTACATGAAACTTAAACATAGATAACTGGCGAAATGTAGATGTACTTATAGGTACAGTTCTGCCAAACCCATCGCGGAAAAAGGCGTGATTTTATGTTATCGTAATCTAGGTTGTCATCTAAGATAAGACAAGCGAGGTAATTGCGTGACACAGTAATAATTGCAATGCCTTTTATTTATTATTGACATTCGAGAGCAGTCATTGCGTTATCCACGTTGTCAAGCAAGCAAATTTTTCAAACATAGGTATATACATATGTTATTATGAAGCAATGGAATAGGAATTTTCTCTAAAGTCCTTTAGCTTGTATAATATAGTATATTTTATATCGAGGGACTAAACGAGGCCATAATATACCAGAGGTGGTTTGACTCCCGAGCGTGCGAGAGAGTCAATGAAACCGAGGGTATATGAAGTTGGCGTTTAGTCTCGAGGTGCAAACTGTACTTTTTACTTCGAGTGCGAGAAAAATAGTCAATTTACTAAAAAAACATTCAATAAATATTACATAATAAATTAAAAATCACAAAATATTTTTTTACTTGAAGCTAAATGTACAATTCGAATTATTTGTAATATTGTAAATAATTGTCGTCCCAGAAACATTTACACGCGTACTTGTTGTATTTGTAGACACTCCACAGAGAATAGTATATTTACTGGCTGTTTGAGTTTGTCTATGTCACATGAAGGAAGTTAAAAAACTAATTACTTTTCACTCCCTAGAGACTAAAGTGGTCACTTTAGTCCCGCTTCGTAGGGCTATATTGGCATACTTTTAGAGCATGAGAAGTGAAAAAGTGTGTTACGCAGTAACTGATGTCCATGAAGAACTATTTGAGAGAGCAACAGTTAATTAATTCTTTTTCACTTCTCATGCTCTAAAAAGACATCATTATAGCCCTACGAAGCGGGACTAAAGTGACCACTTTAGTCCCTAGGGAGTAAAAAGTAATTTGTTTTTTAATTTCCTTCATGTGACATAGACAAACTCAAACAGCCAGTAAATATACTAATATCTGTGGAGTGTGGACTATCTTCATTGCGAAAATGTTGAGAGTTTTAGTTCCATGGTTTTTGCCAAGGTGGCGCCATGTGTTTTAAATTGTTAATCTGTTACTGGTTTTTTTTTTTTTGGATGGGAAATCATCAAATAACTTCTCCCGCTCTGGATGGAGTGGGAGGGCGTGTCAGACTTTTACTGACTAAAACCCACCCGTGTTCCCTCAGTTGCCTGTGTGCAAGGGGCGACGGTATCTCTTTTGAACAACCCACACCCCTGGCAGGCTTTAAATAAATTTATTAAGAATGTCCAGTGACAAATATTATGTTCCTATATATTATGTTCCTTGGTGAAGAGTTTGACGTCAAGCAAAGAGCAAAAGACATACCTAATAGATATTGTGATTTTTATTTTATTAACCGACTTCAAAAAGGAGGAGGTTCTCAATTCGTCGGAACCTTTTTTAAAACTTTTTTATGCATGTTCCCCGATTACTCGAATATGGCTGGACCGATTTGGATTTTTTTTTTGTTTGAAAGGGTATACTTCCCAGGTGGTCCCATGATCATCAAGTCAGGATCTGATGATGGGATCCTGGAGAAATAGAGAGAACTCTTCAAATTTTATAGGCACGCGAAGCGATTTGGGTATTTTTTGGAAGAGTACTTTCTCGGAGTGGTCTCATTTCAATTTGGTGAAGATCTGATGAAGAACTTTGGAGATAGGCAACGGAACTCCTCAATAAATGATAGCAAATGGACTGGGATTGCTGAAATCTCATGTCTGTCTATTGCTTACACCAGTTCATAACATAACATCACGCCGGTACGCTGTGAAGGGGTAAGCACATGTGAACCACTAAAAAGTAAAAAAAAAAACTTTTTCCAAAAAAAAAACAACCGACTTCCAAAAAAACACTACAAAGTGGTAAATAAATTTAATTTCGGAAGGCGGTGACAACAAATTCAAATTCAGCTCCAAAGACACCGACTTCCGAAATTAAAGTTATTTTTCACTTTGTACTGTTTTTTTGTTAAGTAATATTTATTAGGTACATGGTACATGTTTTTGTACTACATTGACAATTTTTCTCGCACTCGAAGTGAAAAGTACAGTTTGCACCTCGAGACTAAACGCCAACTTAATATACCCTCGGTTTCATTGACTCCCTCGCACGCTCGGGAGTCAAACCACCTCGGGTATATTATGGCTTCGTTTAGTCCCTCGTTATAAAATATACTATAATTTCGGAAGGCGGTGACAACAAATTCAAATTCAGCTCCAAAGACACCGACTTCCGAAATTAAAGTTATTTTTCACTTTGTACTGTTTTTTTGTTAAGTAATATTTATTAGGTAAGTACATGTTTTTGTACTAAATTGACTATTTTTCTCGCACTCGAAGTGAAAAGTACAGTTTGCACCTCGAGACTAAACGCCAACTTAATATACCCTCGGTTTCATTGACTCCCTCGCACGCTCGGGAGTCAAACCACCTCGGGTATATTATGGCTTCGTTTAGTCCCTCGTTATAAAATATACTATTGTTTGGTAGGAACATAATTACACCCGAAAAAGCCGTGAATTTATTGTACTTATTTGTTCCGAAAATTAAACTGTTTTAAGTTTTACAGCTGCATTAGGTACCAGGAATTTATTACAAAAAAAATATTACAGTTAAAACGTTGTTGCATTCTTTAGAAAATAATGTTAAATTCTTCGGCCCACAACAGGAAATAAAATATACCTTTCCTAGAAGTGCCGTAATACCTACATAAACCATTACGGTCTTATTAAAAAACATGATCTAACTTTAGTTCTGGCCTAAAACTCTAAGTCAGATTTTGCATTACCAACATGTTATGAAAATTTGTTCTAATTCTTTTCATTTACATTATTACGTTATTTATACCAAAATTTGTGGTACCTTAATTGGATTTTTCTCAGAGCATTCTTTGTCGACCTATCGTGTCTCAACAATGAGTGCTTCTTCCCTTCAACATCCTTTATTTCTCCTCATCTCTCTTCCATCATCATCAGCCTACATAAGTCCACTGCTGGACATAGGCCTCTCCAATTGCACGTCATTCAGCTCGATTCTCGGCAACTCTCATCCAGCTGCTACCAGCCATCCTGCGAAGATCGTCGCTCCACCTAGCCTGAGCGCGACCTACCTTATGTTTGCCGAATCGCGGTCGTCACTCAAGAACATGTTTACCCCAACGGTCATCGATTCTACGGCTAATGTGGCCGCCATATTGCCACTTCAGCTTGCTAATTCTATGAGCTATGTCCACAACTTTGGTTCTCTGCTGGATCACCTCATTCCGGATACTAACCGTCAGAGATACTCCAAGCATAGCTCGTCCCATAGTTCGCTGAGCAGCTTTGAATTTATCGACCAGTCGTACCGTAGGTGTCCACGTTTTGGGTCCGTAGGTCATAGCAGGTAGGAAACACTGGTTGAAGACTTTAGTCTTTAAGCTCTGCGGAATACGCGGTTTTCTGCCCACCTTTCCGAAAAGAAACAGGTGGTAAGATCCAGACGTAAACAGTAGAACTGCACAGTATTCCGTGCAAAGGTGTCGTGACCAAATTGTTTTAACTCCGGATATTGCAGGCTTTGACCCGGATGTGAGCCTGCCCACTGTGCGCACTGGGGCACAAGACGTTGTATTTTACATAACTGTTACACTTTCTGAGAAGAAAACTAACTTTTATGTACGATATGAGTTCGCATGAAACGGTGATTTTAAAGGAAATTATAGTAAGAAAATCTAGGCGTAGCTTATTTTTAACCGACTTCAAAAAGGAGGAGGTTCTATGTTCGACTGTGTGTATTTTTTTATTTTTTTTTATGTATATAATATGTAAGCGGGCACGCCCTTTATGGCTGGATGTTTACGTTTTTATTATTAACTAGCTTTGCCCTAGGCTCCGCCCGCGTGAATGTAACCTAATGTCCTTCTCTACTTGGGACACTCAGAAAGTTTTGCTAAAATAAAAATAAATGTTAAATAAATGTATTTTTTTTTTAATCTTTTCAAAGTACTCTCCACTAGCCTCTATACAAAGTTTCATGCGTCTGAATCAGTTTTCGAAAGACTTTTTCCAGTCCGCCGCAGACACCTCGTTTACAGCCTGTTTGAACGCTGACAGCGCATCTTCCGGCGACGAAAATTGTATCCCTTTGAGCAGTTTGAGCTGATTTTTTATTTTCGGGAATAAAAAGAAGTCACACGGTGCTAGGTCAGGGCTGTAAGGAGGGTGACCTAGGAATTTGACCGGCGTGCTGTCCAGGAAGTCCCTCGTTTTGAGCGCAGTGTGCGAAGGCGCGTTGTCGTGGTGGAGCAGTAACCCGCGGAGCCCTGTGTTTGGTCGCTTGTTGCTCACAATAGAGAAAACTTTTGCCAAGCATTTGGTAATATACCATTCAGCGTTGATGTTTCTTTGATTCCGTAAAGGAATTGACACCAAGTAGCCAGTCAAATTGAAAAAACTCGCGATCAAAATCTTCCCCCCGCTTCTAGATCGCTTCACTTTGGTAGGCGTTGATTCGTTTTGAAACACCCAAACCGTCGACTGGCGCTACGTTTCTGGATCGTATTGATAAATCCAAGACTCATCACCTGTAATGATGTCGTAAACACGCCGAGAGCCTGAGACGAGCCTGCTTCAAATTT
>OX375829.1:18532565-18553675 GCA_947359405.1 Antitype chi
TGAGCAAATGGAGTGTCCACTCCCCACTCGAATAGTGCGATCGTCTTTCCTTTGGATCGCAGTAGACGGCAGGTTAGGTTAGGTTAGGTTAGGTTAGGTTAGGTTAGGTTTTTTTTTTTTTTTTTTTTTTTTTTTTTTTTTTTTTTTTTTTTTTACGGACTAGTTCCGCCAACGTGATTGGCGCCTATTCTTTATCTTCAACCTCGTCCATACCAGTTCTCGCTTACATGCCTCTCGTACTTCCATGCTACATACTTTATCTTTCTGTCATCCATCTCCGTTCATCCTGTGGGTGGGACTCCCACTTGTAACTACTTCCTATTCTTCTACTTTATTTAATTTACTGCCTTATTATATTCTTATGTTTAGGGGATTAACTTACACAGGTTTTTTGTTTTTATTTTACACAATTAAAAGTCACTGGTTTACAAAATGCTTACCAATCTTAAACTAATTACACAATAATCATTATTTCTTTCTTACTTCTACTTATCTTAGACATACAATTTTCTTATCCTACTACAAAATACTTGTTCATATAAATCTAACCAATTATGGCAATAACGTTCTTAACCTACTGCTTAATCTACTTGTAAATGTAATACACTAATTTCCTATGTTACTATTACTATATATACAATATAATACGAAACATAGTCGTCTTATCTTGTTCTGTTTCTTTTAATTACTTTTTCGGCTATATTCTCACAGTAGGCTAATAATTCGTTTCTACTATTACCCAGCATTATTTCGCCTACGGTTTCTCTCTGTACTCTTTTGCCTATTTGTTGTTCTAGGTTGTACCGTTCTTTTGCGTAGATTGGGCACTCTAAAATGAGGTGTGGGACTGATTCCGCTTTATCGGGGTCACAGTGGCACGATGGGCTCTCTTTACACTTAAAGCGGTTCAAGTATTCCGAGAACCCGCCGTGCCCCGTTAAGATTTGCGTGAGCACGCCTGTTGGCCTCACCCGTTGTACAATACGGTAGGCAGCTACAGCATCCGGAAGGAACATTTTCGTCACTGAGGCCGTCTCGCCAGACACATATCTCCGGTTCCACTCATCAAGCGAATCCAAACGGATTTGACGCTTGATGTATGAGACCGGACACTGGTCATAGTCCGGCTTCCTCCGTGACGACAATGCCGCCTCCTTAGCCAGCTCATCCGCACGCTCGTTCCCCAGCAGTCCAGCGTGGGCCTTGACCCAAAAGAAAGAAACATCTTTGTTCTGGTCCAACGCCCGAGTCAAATTTGCTCGTGCACGGACCGCCAGAGGGTGGAGGGAGCCATGGCTTGCAAGCGTCTGCAATGCTGACATTGAGTCGCTGTACACTCCATAGCTCGTCTCCTTGCGTCTGAGGATTACATCCGTTGCCTTGCAGATAGCTAGTAGTTCCGCCTGGTAGACAGTGCAGTACGCGGCGAGACTAAGTTTGAGGTTCTGGATTTCGCCTTCATTGTCCCACAAGGACAATGCAGCTCCAACCTTCCCCTCAATCTTGCTGCCGTCAGTGAATATTCGCACTGCCTGCACATTATGACTGTCCACAAGCTGTTGGTCTGCCAGGCACATGAACTCCAAGGCCATTTGTTTGGCAGGGTGAGATGTTTCTGCAAATCTTACCATACTCTCAATCACCCTGTCTCCTGGCACAAACTGGGACGACCCTCTTCTCGCCTCATACAGGGACGCTGCCTCTTGCACGCGAAGGTCTAGAGGCAGTATCCCAGCCAGCACCAGTGCAGCGTTGAGTGAGACTGTACGGTAAGACTTGCAGAGCTTCTGGACGAATCCTCGTTGGACAGAGCCTAGCTTCTTCCGTATACCCAACTTTTTCGTAGCGGGGGCCCAGGCTCCAGCCGCGTACGTAACTATTGGTTCAATCGTGGCCGTGTAAATGATGTGTATGACCTCCCTGTTTAGTCCCCAGCTTACTTTCGCCGCCCTCGCCAGTTGCTTATAAATTTCCGCCACCTTTATGCAGACATTCTTTGTGTGTTCGCTGAACGTCAGTTTGTCGTCTATGGTGAGCCCAAGCAGCTTCATGCTCCTGACCATACCAATGTCGACCCCAGCCATGCTCAGAATTGGGGTGTCGTACTTAAGCTTGTTGGTTATTAACATCGCACAGGTTTTGTGCGGTGCAAACCTAAGCTTATTTCTGACGCCCCAGCTCTGAACACGGGCGAGAGCCGCATTGGCAGCCCTGGAGACTTCAGCCGCTGTGTCACCATCCACTACCAAGACTACATCGTCTGCAAAGGCCTGCACGAAGTATCCCTTTCCTTCTAGATCTTGCAATAGCGGGTCCAACAGAAGATTCCATAGTATTGGACCACCAATTGACCCTTGGACACAGCCCTTGTTTGTCTCTCTTATGCATTCTTCCCCAGCATACCTCACTCTTACTTTTCTGCAGTCGAGGTAGCTGTCAAGTAGCCTCCTGGTATTTACCGGGCACCTTTCCTTAGCCAGCCTGACTTTGATTGCTGGCCACCAGGCGCTGTCGAAGGCGCCCTCTATATCCAATGACACCAGGACAATTAGCTTCTTCAGCCTCAACTTGTCCTGCACGTGCTTTATTAGCGTATATAGGGCGTCCTCGGTGCTCCTCTGGGGCATAAAGCCAAACTGACGAGTACTAAGCCGCGGCACAAGCTGCCACTTGATTCTCGCCACTACCATCCTCTCCAGGACCTTCCCCAGGACCGGCAGAAGACCTATCGGTCTGTACGACTTGGGGTTCATGTAATTTTCCTTGCCCGGTTTTCGGAGGACGACCACCGTTGCCTCCTTCCAGATGTCCGGGAAGTGTGCCAGTTCTAGGCATTTGTTGTATAGGGCAAGGAAAGCGTCCAGGTCCTGGTAGATCGCTCGACTGCAGATGTCCGACGTAAATCCATCCATTCCGGGGGCTTTCTTTGGATTAAAATGGCCCACGGCTGTTTTCAGCTCCAGCGGTGTAAATGGTGGGTCATGGTATTCATCATGCTGCCATTCATTTACCCGTCTGGCTGCTTCCCTAATGAGCCTGTGGTCTGCGTTATCCTCTTCCGCTGTGTCCTTTGGATAGAATGTGTCGGCGAGCAAGGCTGCCGATTCCTGCGGGTTCAGAAATGCACCATCGTTCATCAGGGTCAGATCTTCTTGTCTCCTGGTGGTCCCCCTGATAACTCTATATATGCCCTCCCACAGGCCTTCTCCGTCTTGTCTTTCGCAGAAATTTTTCCAGCTGGCAACCAGAGCTTTCTTGGCTTGGCACTCATACTCTTCTTTTGCTTTCAGGTACTCGTCGACGACCATCGCTCTCCGGACCGGTGCGGCATTGCGGATGCGGTTCTTCTTTGTAGCGACTTCCTTCCTCGTCGCAGCGAGCTCCTCGGACCACCACGGAATTTTAAGTTTTTGTTTACTATTAATTTTAGGGATGGCCTCTTCACATGCTCTGCCCATTAAATTTTGATAAGTTACTATTAAATTTTCCAATTCATGTTTATTCCCCATCCTATTTATACTATCTACATTAAAATTATTTTCAATTTTATATTCCCCCATTTTAGATTTAAATTTTTCCCAATTAGCTTTTTTAGTGTTGTACTTCCTTGTTGTCCTGGTAATACTTATCCCTTTTTCCTTTTTTACCCTAACATTAAATATTATGGTGTTGTGGTCCGAGCTCGTTACCCCTGTGTCGACCAGCCAGCCGTCCACCAGGTCAAATAGGTCGAGCGAGCATGCCGTGACGTCCACGTGGCTCTTGTATACTACGCCACCTCTTACTGTGTAAAAAGTCGGCGTATCTCCTGTGTTCAGTACCTGAAGCTCCAACTCTTCCAGGGTCCCGGACATCTCTTCACCCCTGGGGTCTTCAATGGTGCTACCCCACCAGGTGCTCTTTGCATTCGCGTCTCCGCCTATTAGTAGTTTTCCGGTGCCCAGCTCTAACTTTATTTTGGTCAGCTGATCCAAGTAAAGCCCTATGGGTTGGTCTGGCTCAAAGTAATAAGAAACTACTGCGATTTCCCAGGCTTTGGTCCGGATCCCCACCACCACGATGTTATTGGTGGTGAGTTTCGGGTAGGGGATGACATCCAGGTCATCATCAAAGACGGCTATTGCCGCCTTAACCCTCCCGCTTCCTTCAACCTGGCACTGGTAGATTCTCGCACCACGGTAACTCTTCATACTCCTAGCCCCCCCCACATAAGGTTCCTGGATCAATGCCCACGCAATTGGTCGCTCACTGGCCTCTAAAAAGAGTTCGGTGGTTGCCAGTTCCTTCCTTTGTAGGTTGGCTTGGGCTACTACATATCCTCTGGTTGGGGTGCCTGCCCTGTCGCCCGTATCCACTTTAGCAATACGCTACCCTGGCTCTGGCCAGAACCTCACATCTCTTTCTGACTGGGCATTCGTCGCTGAATGCATTGTGTTCAAAGTTATCCAACTTTGAATGCACACAGTTACAGCATGATGGGGCTGTCCCGGCCATCCATTCTGCGCACTGCGTCCTCATGTGAGGGCCCCCACAATGACTGCACTTTTCCACTTGCTCCTTACAGAGCCGTCTTCCATGCCCAAAACCTAGGCACAGGGAACACTGGACCAGCGGAGTCTGGTCAGACACTCTGATCCTCTGCAAGTCGATGTAGACAGCCTGTCGATCCTGCAGCCTATTCCATAGCTTTGGGGAAACCCTGAGGACTACATGGTGAGTGTGTGGGTTCCGTGTCTTCTTCTTGTAAAGTACCTCTACCCGGTCTTCCTCTTTCGTAAGCTCTACGAACACATCCTTATTTTGGTTTCTAAGAGCCTTGAGGATGTCTTCGTCTTTGTTGTAAGTCAAGACGTCCCTCAGGATAACCAAAGGGTCCCTGTTTTTGACGTCTTCAACCTTCAACAGCTCCCCCACACTCGCCAATCTGTTCTTAATCCTTTCTCTTTCTTCTTCCGTTTTACATCCTAGTACTACTTTCCTGTCTTTTGCTTTCCGTATCCTATCCACTGTAACCCATCCCTCCGTCGCGTTGACTGCCTTTCTGATATGGTCGATGATTTCGTCCCCAGTTTCAGTTTCCTTGGTGGAGGTGACCACAATGGAGTGAAGAGCCGTCTGCTTTGGAGGTTGCTTTATAGGCTGACTTGCCGCTACACTAGCGTAGGAGAACTTCTCCATATGCTCTTCGCCAGTCTTTAGTGCCTCTTTCAGCCTATCTAGCTTCTCACTGTTATCCCGCAGGTTTTGGCTGTGATCCTCCAGGGCCTTTTTAAGAGACTCCATGTTTATCTCTATGCTGGAAACTATTTCTTTCTCTTCTTCTTCCTCCGCTTGCGCCTGTGTCCCCTTTGTTTTTGTTATGATTTTTGGGGGTGGGGCTCGTCCTTTCTCCTGTTCAGACTCTTTTATGAGCAAATAGAGCCGATCCGCCTGAGCCTTGACCTCTTCTTTAATCTCCCTTTTCGTCGTTTTGGAGTTTGTCATGTGGGCCTTTATTTTGTTCAGGCATATTCTGGCCTCCGCGACTCTAGTTTTTGTGGCCGGTGGACTCAGGAAGACAATCTCGAGGGATGGTCGCTGTGCCTTCTCCGGTGTTGACTTAATCGGCGTTTTTACAGCAGCTTCCGTCACCTGGTGCGTCACGTTACTTGCTGGCTTTCCAGCCTCCCATTCACCCACACTTTTCCTGACACTCTGTGTGGAGGATCCAGCCTCTTCTGTGGGGTTCGGGGGGCTTTTGTTTGCCAGGTTTGCTGGCTTCTTAGCGGGTGTGCGGATACCAAACATCTTATTTGGATTCGGTTTCGAACTAGTCCGACGTCAATGAGGTATTGTATAGAGTACCCCTGTCTAGTGTAAATAACAAAACAAACAACAATAACGGTAAAATAAATAACAACAAGCAATAAAACAATAAATAAATAGATTCTAAAGAATCTTGTCAGCTGTACTTTAATATTTTTTATTTCGGTTTAGGAACCTACTAGTTGGCGTACGCGGCTGTGAGGTAACAGGCGCTCTCCAGTGAAGTCTACTAATAACCTAAATGGTAGGTTTTGTCGTCGGTAGAATGAGATATGATAATTCCCACAGATGACTCTACCCGCGCTGTGCTGTTTACGATCCAAACAATCTACGCTGAGAAAGGATGTGGAAAGATAATGCGCTGGTCAGTACTTTGCTTGTCAATGCCTCTGTGAGAATATAGGTCCGTTCAGTTCAAAGTTGTCACAGCTAAGTATTTATAGAGACTTGCTCTGTCAATTATTCTTAAAATTAATTTTGACCGCTGTCTGGTGTCAAACCCTAGGGCTGTCAAACACAATAATTTAGCTCTATGTAGAGTCGATCTCTACTTACTAAGAGACAGGTCTCGCCGATCTCCTTCCGATGAGCCCAAACACGGCTACTCTAGCCCTAAGGACCACCGAGATATCGCTATCCAAATTTTTGGGTTGCCAATCCAAGATGGCGGCTGGTAATCGGTTATCTGAGGTTATCTCCGGGGTCGTTAGTCCAAATATCACCGTGCTTGGACTCCCCTGACTGAGCCCAACATAAGCTATCCTCCGGTGTAGTTTTCAGGCCGAAAAACTTCGGGTCCTGAAAACCGCTGAAAAGTTGTTAGCAAGGTAGGGAAGGGTCATCCAAAGTCCCCAGAGAAAACCCGAGCTTTCTACGACCCCCGGTTCAGGTTCTGTTTGAGTCCAAAGATCGTTTGACAGTTAGCGAACTGTCAATGTCAATTTCCAAACAGGGCTAACTTCCCCCCCAGTGGTCGCAAAACGCTCGTGTTTGGGCTTTTCTGGCTTGGCTCCTCCCACTCTAGCCCGCAAAGCAGTCTCCAGGGTCCCGAAATCCCTCGGCACAAAAACACTTAAAACCTAGTGGGTAGGGTGGGTACTATCGTCCCAACTGCACCTAAGAAAACGGCAGCCTTCTACGACTACCGAGTCCAGAGCTAAGTAGAGTACAAGTTTTTCAAAATGGCGTCCAAAATGGCGGCTGTTTTGTTAACTTTGGCTACTATGGGCCAAAACCTGTCGAGTTTGGTCTCTTTGGATTGGGCTTGAAGAGCCCAGGCCAGATCTTGCAAATTATATCCCGAAAAAACAACCCCCGATTTATACGAGCCAAAAAACACCCCAATTTCGACTAAAACAACGACTGTACAAAAACTTACAGACTAAAAATGTGTCACTCTTACAATTAGTGCTATAATTATCTTAAACTATTTTTAGCTAGTGGTTACTGAGATGTTGAGCCCCTATTTGGTACCCCTCGTGTCAACCCTTAAATTTTAAAAATTTCTAATTCGATAAATAAAAGAGACAATTTCCTGAAATTTTTTAGTTATGTAGAAGTTATTAGGGCCCTTTAGATGAATTAATAAAAATGGGGGGTTATCGCGACAAATAATAAAATATGAATTTTTAAAAATTTCGAAAAAATTTAAAATGCAATATCTCAATAACCACTTCACCTTTTTGGTTGCTTGAAACGCCGAATGGTCCCAATCGACGCCCTCCTTCGAAGCCGCTCGGTGCTATTGGCCGCACTCAACTGGAACCGGTACCACGTGGCCACGTGGCGAGGAGTTTTTCCCAGTTTTCTCTGAGCGCGTGGCCCGGAAAAATCCGGAAGATGCTCCAAGTTGTAGGCCTCAATGAGGCGCACCGCCTGGCACCAAAAAATTGTGGTGTCACCGCGCTTATTCTCGCAGCGTTTTAAGTTTTACGTCTGGAATTTTCACAATTTTCACTTTTTCGGTGATTTTTAAACTTTGCCGGGCACTTTCGATCACGCACTTTTCACTATCGGATAAACCGTATTTTTCTGCACAATAAGATGGTAAACTCGATGATAATCGGTTAAAAAATACCACTTTTACGTATTTTAACAGAATATTTTTGCGCGGAGCAGCCTTTGGCACGTGTTATCGTTGCGGGGGGTGACCGCGGTCTCTGGTTAGGTTAGGTTAGGTTAGGTTAGGTTAGGTTAGGTTAGGTTAGGTTAGGTTAGGTTAGGTTAGGTTAGGTTAGGTTTTTTTTTTTTTTTTTTTTTTTTTTTTTTTTTTGTTTTGGCAGGAGTGGGAAATCCTCATGGACGCCCAGACTGCCTCACTAGTGACGCAGTCTGGGCAGTGCCGGACTCTTACCGGCTAAAACCCACTCCTGCCCTTGCTCAGTGTCCCTCTGACATAGTCAGAGACCTTGTTTTGACTTTAAAATATTGTTTTTGCATTTCATTTGATTTTACTGATTTTTGAATAAAGTTTTATCTAATATTAAATTTTTAATCTGTCTTATTTATTTTTCCTAAATTTAGTTTGTTGTTACATTTTATTTCCTGATTTATTGTTGTATGCTTTGTCTCTATATAGATGTTTATATATTAAAAGCATAGCTTTATGTTTCCTTGTTACGATTGATAACTCTTCTTATTATTATTATACAGTAATCCATAAAAATTTCTCTTTGTTTTCTGTTAGTCATAAATTTTTGTATAGTGTTTCTATTTATCTCTGCCTCCAGCCTCATTTCCGTATTCAATCGTTCTACTCCGAACACAGGACACTCTATCAGGATGTGTGGGATCGATTCCAGCGCATCCGGCTCACAGATGCACGACGGGCTCCCCTTGCATTTAAAACGATGCAGATATTCGGAAAACCCACCGTGCCCAGTCAAAATCTGTGTTTCCACTCCAGCCGGTTTCATCTTTTTCATGACTTTGAAGGCCTCGATCGCGTCTGGGAAAAACATTTTTGTTACGGAGGCTGTTTCACTGTTTTTGTATCTCCGGTTCCATTCGTCGAGCGACCCCATACGGATTTGTCGCTTGACGAATGAGACCGGGCAGCAGTCATAGTCCGGCTTCTTTTTGGATTTGAGTGCGGCCTCCTTCGCGAGATAGTCTGCGCGTTCATTGCCCTGCAGCCCAGCGTGAGCCTTTACCCAGAACAAGGAAACATCTTTGCTCTGGAATAAAGCCGCTCTTACGTTCGCTCTTGCCTCTACCGCCAGGGCATGGAGGGAACCTTGGTTCGTGACTGCTTGTAGTGCCGCCTTTGAGTCACTATAGATGCCGAAGGTTCTCTCTTTCCGCTTGAGGATCTCCCTCGTGGCTACGCATACGGCCAGGAGTTCCGCCTGGTAGACCGTGCAACACGACGGCAAGCTAAGTTTCACGGACTTGATCTCGGCTTCACCGTCCCACAGTGACAGTGCTGCGCCGACCTTGCCCGTGATCCTGCTGCCGTCGGTGAAGAACCGGACCGCTTGGTTGTTGTGGGTGTCCACCAGGGACTGGTCCTCCAGACTCACGAACCCCATGGCCGTATGTTTCGCCGGATGTGGAGTCTCCGCAAATGCCACAACACGCTCCACCTCCCTACCCGCTAGGGCTGGCTGGGGTACTCCTCTCTTTGCCTCGTACAAAGCTGCTGCTTCTTGTATCCGGAGGTCGAGTGGGAGTATCCCAGCCAGCACCAAGGACGCGTTCAGCGAAACGGTGCGGTAGGATTTGCAGAGCTTTTGGGCAAATCCTCGTTGAACTGCGTTCAGCATCCTCTGCACTCCAATCTTCTTGGTTGCCGGCGCCCAGGCACTTGCTGCATACATAATCACCGGTTCAACTGCCGCCGTGTAGATACACCGTATGACCTCCGGGTGTAGACCCCAGCTCACTTTGGCCGCTCTGGACAGCTGCTTATATATGTTGGCAGCTTTTCTGCAAACGTTTGCGGCGTGGGTGTTGAAAGTGAGCTGGTGATCGATTGTTAGCCCGAGTATTTTTATTTCATTAGACATGCCAATGTCAACCCCGCCCATGCTGAGAAGCGGGACATCGTACTTTAGCTTTCTGGTTACAACCATCGCACAGGTTTTATGTGGTGCAAATTTCAGCTTATTTCGGATGCCCCACCTCCGAACATACTCGAGGGCGGCATTGGCATGTCTCTGAACCTCTAATGCTGTATCACCGTCGAAGATCATGACGACGTCGTCGGCGAAAGCTTGGCAGTGATCTCCTCGTTCTTCCAGCCCCTTCAACAGAGGGTCTAGGATCAAGTTCCACAGGATCGGACCGCCTATCGACCCTTGGACGCACCCTTTGCTGGTATTTCTTTGGCACTCAGCTCCAGCGTACCTGACTCGGACACTCCTACCAGTCAGGTAGCTGTCCAGCATCCGTCTGAGATTCACCGGGCACCTTTCCTCAGCCAGTCTGGTCCTAATGGCTGGCCACCATGCGCTGTCGAAGGCTCCCTCTATATCAAGCGACACAACAGTGATCAGCTTCTTTTTGTTCAGCTTTGTTTTGATGTGTTGTATCATGGTGTAGAGGGAGTCTTCGGTGCTCTTCTGAGGCATGAAGCCAAACTGACGAGTACTAAGCCGCGGGATCAGATGCCACTTTAGCCTTGCCACCAACATTTTCTCTAGGGTTTTGCCCAGGACTGGTAAGAGACCAATCGGCCTGTAAGATTTTGGGGTAGTGTAAGACTCCTTTCCCGGTTTCCTGAGTATCACTACTGTGGCCACCTTCCAAGCACCGGGGAAGTGGCCTTGCTCAAGGCACTTGTTAGCCAGTGCAAGGAACATCCCCGGGTCTTGGAATATGGCTTGGGCACAGATGTCGGCTGTGAGACCATCGGCTCCTGGAGCCTTCTTGGGGTTGAAACTTTCCACCGCAGTTTTTAGCTCCTGAAGCGTAAACGGTGGGTCATGGTGTTCATCATGCGCCCACTCGTTTACGCGACTGGCCGCTTCTCTCGTCCGACGGTGGTCGTCATTGTCGTCATCAATTAGGTCTTCAGGGTAGAAAGTCTCTGCTAGCAGTGACGCCGATCCCTCACCATCGAGTGACACTCCTTCCTTCACCAAAGGCAAGTCCTCTTGTCTTTTTGCGGTCCGTCCAATAACTCGATAGATTCCCTCCCAGACCCCTTCCTTGTCCTGTTTTTCGCAGAACTTCTTCCAGCCTGAAGTCTGCGCTTTTATGGCATGGGACTCGTAGAGTTCCTTTGCCTGCAGGTATTCCTCGATGACTCTCGCTTTTCGGACTGGTGCGGCGCATCGGATGCGGCGTCTCCTGGTGTTGACCTCGTTCCTCAACTTGGAAAGCTCGTTGGACCACCATGGTATTGTAACTGTTTCATTATATTTACTTTTAGCTAGGGTTTTGTCACAAGATTCGGTAATTGCACTGATATAATTATTAATACTATTTTCTAATTTGATTTTACAATTGATTTTGTTGATTTCTACTGTGTCCAGGTTTCGGTCTGCTTTTAATTGGCCCAATTTCTCATGAAATTGGGTCCAATTTGCTTTCCTTGTGTTGAAAAGTCTGGTGGTTCTTTGAATTCTTGTGCCTTTTGATTTCTGTAAGTTTATTTTAAAAACAATACCATTGTGGTCTGAGCTCGTGATGCCTTCCTCAACTCTCCAGTCCTCTACCAGGTCCAGCATATCCGTTGAGCAAGCTGTTACGTCAACGCAGCTGGTATACGACCTCCCACCTCTGATGGTGTCGAAAGTTGGCGTGTTTCCAACGTTGAGTACCTGCAAGCACATTTCGTCCAGAGTCCCCGCCATTTCTTCGCCTCTACTGTCTACCACTAGACTACCCCACCAGGTGCTCTTCGCGTTTGTGTCACCTCCCATGATAATTTTAGTGGGGCCCATTTCCTCACGAATCTGCAGAAGGTGGTCAAGGTATGGTTGTATGGGTTGGTCCGGTTCAAAGTAGAAGGAGACTACTGCGATTTCCCAGGCCCTGGTTCGGATCCTCACCACCGTGATGTTATTGGTGGTGAGTTTTGGACACTGTGTAGCATCAAGCTCATGATCAAAGACGACTATTGCCGCCTTCACAGTTCCACTTCCTTGTTCCGCACACTGGTAGACTCTCACTCCCCGGTAGTCTCTCATCCTTTTAATCCCACCCACGTATGGTTCCTGGAGCAGTGCGAATGCTATATTTCGCTCCCTAGCCACGAGCATAAGCTCCTGGGTCGCGAGGTTCTTCCTCTGCAGGTTCGCTTGGACCACCCGGTAGTTTGGACGAGTGCTAGTGTGACTTCGGTTCTCTGTGCCTGGGTTCGTGTTTCCTAAATAAACTGGTGCCACCTTAGCAATAAGCCACCGACAGGCGCGCCAATGCGTCCCACTTCACGCGTATCGGGCACGCACTGTCGAAGGCGTTGTGGTCAGTCTTTTCCAGCTTGGCTAACACGCAATTATGGCATCTTGGCGCCTCTGCGGCAAGTCGTGACGGACAGTCCGCTCGCATGTGGGGGTCACCGCAGTGAATGCAAAGGTCGGCGGGCTGCGTGCATAATTTTCGGCTGTGGCCGAAGCGCAGGCAGCGGGTGCACTGCACCAGTGGGGACTGATCCTCGACGCGCACCCGCTGTAGGTCGATATGGACGCGACCCGCCATAGTTAACCTCTGCCACACGGTCGGGGACACCTGCAGGACGACGTGGCACATGTGGGGGTTCCTCGTCCTGCGACGGTACTTAACCCCCAACCTCAAGTCCCCTGCAGGTATGTCCCCGATCAGGTGGCTATTTTGGCGTTGCAGAGCCTGGGTAACCTCCGCATCCGAGTGGCAGGAGAGGAGATCCTTAACGATTATAAGTGGGTCCTTGTTCTGAACCTCCTCCACCACCAGGCCGCCCGTTTTCCTGATCCTTTCGGTCACCCTAGTCATCTCATCCCTAGTCTTGAAGCCGACCACCACCTTCTGGTCCCTCGCCTTACGCAGCCGTTCCACCCGTGTGCCTTCATTCTTGGCATCGACCGCCGTCCTTAGCTTCTCAATTACCTCTTCACCGGTGTCTTGGTCGTTTACAGATGACACGACCACCGAGTGAAGAGGCTCTTGGATGTGCTGCCTCGGGCCGGCGGCGACTTCCGCGAAACTCGGATTTCGGCCTGCTACGAAGCGAGGGGCTTCTTTGAGTTGCTCCGTCAGAGCCTGGGTGTGTTGGTGGCATTCCTCCAACGCCTGCTTGTGCTCCATGAGGCCAGCCACAAGGCTCTTCATGAGCTCCGTCGGTTCACTAGCGGCCGGCCTCAATGGTGAGGCTATAGGTGTGGTTGCAAGTATGACTGGAGCAGCAGCTGTGACTGGAAGTTTGGTTCTCTCCGACTCCTTCACTATTTCATAGAGCCTGTTAATCGCGTTGACCACCTCTGTCTTTATTTCCGTTTTCAGGTTACGAGAGTTGCTCAAGTGAAGTTTAGCCTTATTCAGGCAAGCTCTCGCCTCCGCTGTCAAGTTCGGGTACCTCAACTCAGGGTTCTTGCTGGGTCCGGCGGAATCTGCGGAGGCCCGCCGCGTTCCCAGAGAGCAGGGGATTTTTGGTGTGACAAGCGGAGTTGCTCCAGGTTTGGGATTGGCCGGGGACTTAGCTTTGGGCTCTGTTTTCCCGGCCTCCCATTCCCCAATGCTGCGTCTCACGCTTTGCTGCGAGGTCCCAGATTTCTCTGCAGATCGCGGCGAGTCCCCGAAGACCGGCGAGCTCGCGGTTTTCTTGGCCGGCGTGCGATACATGGCGCTAGCTGTTGTGAAGGTAAGATTCATAAGAGGTACGTCAGAGGGCACTCGTATCTTTTCTGTGTCCCTGTAAAAGGGGGACGTACAGAGAAGAAAATATAAATATATAATTAGTCAAGTATATAAAACTCTTAACTTTGCAAAAGGTTTCGTCAAATTGACGTCTAATAACTTTTATTTGGGAATCAAGAGTCCAAAAAAGTCAAAAAACAATGTCAAGTTTTTGTCAAAACCAGACTCGTCCACCTGGCCACTAGTAACAGGGTGGGTGGGCGGGCAAAATTTTTTCGCGTTTTCGTCAATATTATTAGTCAGATGGTGTTAGGTAGCCTAATTAGGAACAACTCAGCTGAAAACAGCGTCAAAATGCGTCACCTGGAAGCAAAGTTATGACGATTCTATGCAAACTTGGTTTGGTTAGGTAGAATTTTGTACCTACCAGCTATATAGAACAAACGAAAATTCTATGTAATAAAGTGGCTATATACGCTAGGCGCACGGGCGAGGTGTCGAAAGACGCGTCTCCGCGCGATCTAGCTAACTATGGCGTTACTGAAAATTGTGCTGAACAAAAATGTTGTTTTTCAGGTGAAAAACGTGAATTTTAAAAGAAAATTTTGACAAAACCAGTAATACCAACTACCCTATATGACTCGGACTCGCGGAACGCGCACCGGAATACAGGTAAGGCAGGTAAGTATCTATTTCAACTAATTTAGACGGGATTTACAGGAAGAATTTTGAAATAAAAATTATTTTATGTTTCCTATACAAAAATTTGCATGAATTTTCCAAGTCGATGAGCGAGAAAAAATTTTTTCGCGTTTTCGTCAATATTATTAGTCAGATGGTGTTAGGTAGCCTAATTAGGAACAACTCAGCTGAAAACAGCGTCAAAATGCGTCACCTGGAAGCAAAGTTATGACGATTCTATGCAAACTTGGTTTGGTTAGGTAGAATTTTGTACCTACCAGCTATATAGAACAAACGAAAATTCTATGTAATAAAGTGGCTATATACGCTAGGCGCACGGGCGAGGTGTCGAAAGACGCGTCTCCGCGCGATCTAGCTAACTATGGCGTTACTGAAAATTGTGCTGAACAAAAATGTTGTTTTTCAGGTGAAAAACGTGAATTTTAAAAGAAAATTTTGACAAAACCAGTAATACCAACTACCCTATATGACTCGGACTCGCGGAACGCGCACCGGAATACAGGTAAGGCAGGTAAGTATCTATTTCAACTAATTTAGACGGGATTTACAGGAAGAATTTTGAAATAAAAATTATTTTATGTTTCCTATACAAAAATTTGCATGAATTTTCCAAGTCGATGAGCGAGAAAAAATTTTTTCGCGTTTTCGTCAATATTATTAGTCAGATGGTGTTAGGTAGCCTAATTAGGAACAACTCAGCTGAAAACAGCGTCAAAATGCGTCACCTGGAAGCAAAGTTATGACGATTCTATGCAAACTTGGTTTGGTTAGGTAGAATTTTGTACCTACCAGCTATATAGAACAAACGAAAATTCTATGTAATAAAGTGGCTATATACGCTAGGCGCACGGGCGAGGTGTCGAAAGACGCGTCTCCGCGCGATCTAGCTAACTATGGCGTTACTGAAAATTGTGCTGAACAAAAATGTTGTTTTTCAGGTGAAAAACGTGAATTTTAAAAGAAAATTTTGACAAAACCAGTAATACCAACTACCCTATATGACTCGGACTCGCGGAACGCGCACCGGAATACAGGTAAGGCAGGTAAGTATCTATTTCAACTAATTTAGACGGGATTTACAGGAAGAATTTTGAAATAAAAATTATTTTATGTTTCCTATACAAAAATTTGCATGAATTTTCCAAGTCGATGAGCGAGAAAAAATTTTTTCGCGTTTTCGTCAATATTATTAGTCAGATGGTGTTAGGTAGCCTAATTAGGAACAACTCAGCTGAAAACAGCGTCAAAATGCGTCACCTGGAAGCAAAGTTATGACGATTCTATGCAAACTTGGTTTGGTTAGGTAGAATTTTGTACCTACCAGCTATATAGAACAAACGAAAATTCTATGTAATAAAGTGGCTATATACGCTAGGCGCACGGGCGAGGTGTCGAAAGACGCGTCTCCGCGCGATCTAGCTAACTATGGCGTTACTGAAAATTGTGCTGAACAAAAATGTTGTTTTTCAGGTGAAAAACGTGAATTTTAAAAGAAAATTTTGACAAAACCAGTAATACCAACTACCCTATATGACTCGGACTCGCGGAACGCGCACCGGAATACAGGTAAGGCAGGTAAGTATCTATTTCAACTAATTTAGACGGGATTTACAGGAAGAATTTTGAAATAAAAATTATTTTATGTTTCCTATACAAAAATTTGCATGAATTTTCCAAGTCGATGAGCGAGAAAAAATTTTTTCGCGTTTTCGTCAATATTATTAGTCAGATGGTGTTAGGTAGCCTAATTAGGAACAACTCAGCTGAAAACAGCGTCAAAATGCGTCACCTGGAAGCAAAGTTATGACGATTCTATGCAAACTTGGTTTGGTTAGGTAGAATTTTGTACCTACCAGCTATATAGAACAAACGAAAATTCTATGTAATAAAGTGGCTATATACGCTAGGCGCACGGGCGAGGTGTCGAAAGACGCGTCTCCGCGCGATCTAGCTAACTATGGCGTTACTGAAAATTGTGCTGAACAAAAATGTTGTTTTTCAGGTGAAAAACGTGAATTTTAAAAGAAAATTTTGACAAAACCAGTAATACCAACTACCCTATATGACTCGGACTCGCGGAACGCGCACCGGAATACAGGTAAGGCAGGTAAGTATCTATTTCAACTAATTTAGACGGGATTTACAGGAAGAATTTTGAAATAAAAATTATTTTATGTTTCCTATACAAAAATTTGCATGAATTTTCCAAGTCGATGAGCGAGGCAAAATTTTTTCGCGTTTTCGTCAATATTATTAGTCAGATGGTGTTAGGTAGCCTAATTAGGAACAACTCAGCTGAAAACAGCGTCAAAATGCGTCACCTGGAAGCAAAGTTATGACGATTCTATGCAAACTTGGTTTGGTTAGGTAGAATTTTGTACCTACCAGCTATATAGAACAAACGAAAATTCTATGTAATAAAGTGGCTATATACGCTAGGCGCACGGGCGAGGTGTCGAAAGACGCGTCTCCGCGCGATCTAGCTAACTATGGCGTTACTGAAAATTGTGCTGAACAAAAATGTTGTTTTTCAGGTGAAAAACGTGAATTTTAAAAGAAAATTTTGACAAAACCAGTAATACCAACTACCCTATATGACTCGGACTCGCGGAACGCGCACCGGAATACAGGTAAGGCAGGTAAGTATCTATTTCAACTAATTTAGACGGGATTTACAGGAAGAATTTTGAAATAAAAATTATTTTATGTTTCCTATACAAAAATTTGCATGAATTTTCCAAGTCGATGAGCGAGAAAAAATTTTTTCGCGTTTTCGTCAATATTATTAGTCAGATGGTGTTAGGTAGCCTAATTAGGAACAACTCAGCTGAAAACAGCGTCAAAATGCGTCACCTGGAAGCAAAGTTATGACGATTCTATGCAAACTTGGTTTGGTTAGGTAGAATTTTGTACCTACCAGCTATATAGAACAAACGAAAATTCTATGTAATAAAGTGGCTATATACGCTAGGCGCACGGGCGAGGTGTCGAAAGACGCGTCTCCGCGCGATCTAGCTAACTATGGCGTTACTGAAAATTGTGCTGAACAAAAATGTTGTTTTTCAGGTGAAAAACGTGAATTTTAAAAGAAAATTTTGACAAAACCAGTAATACCAACTACCCTATATGACTCGGACTCGCGGAACGCGCACCGGAATACAGGTAAGGCAGGTAAGTATCTATTTCAACTAATTTAGACGGGATTTACAGGAAGAATTTTGAAATAAAAATTATTTTATGTTTCCTATACAAAAATTTGCATGAATTTTCCAAGTCGATGAGCGAGAAAAAATTTTTTCGCGTTTTCGTCAATATTATTAGTCAGATGGTGTTAGGTAGCCTAATTAGGAACAACTCAGCTGAAAACAGCGTCAAAATGCGTCACCTGGAAGCAAAGTTATGACGATTCTATGCAAACTTGGTTTGGTTAGGTAGAATTTTGTACCTACCAGCTATATAGAACAAACGAAAATTCTATGTAATAAAGTGGCTATATACGCTAGGCGCACGGGCGAGGTGTCGAAAGACGCGTCTCCGCGCGATCTAGCTAACTATGGCGTTACTGAAAATTGTGCTGAACAAAAATGTTGTTTTTCAGGTGAAAAACGTGAATTTTAAAAGAAAATTTTGACAAAACCAGTAATACCAACTACCCTATATGACTCGGACTCGCGGAACGCGCACCGGAATACAGGTAAGGCAGGTAAGTATCTATTTCAACTAATTTAGACGGGATTTACAGGAAGAATTTTGAAATAAAAATTATTTTATGTTTCCTATACAAAAATTTGCATGAATTTTCCAAGTCGATGAGCGAGAAAAAATTTTTTCGCGTTTTCGTCAATATTATTAGTCAGATGGTGTTAGGTAGCCTAATTAGGAACAACTCAGCTGAAAACAGCGTCAAAATGCGTCACCTGGAAGCAAAGTTATGACGATTCTATGCAAACTTGGTTTGGTTAGGTAGAATTTTGTACCTACCAGCTATATAGAACAAACGAAAATTCTATGTAATAAAGTGGCTATATACGCTAGGCGCACGGGCGAGGTGTCGAAAGACGCGTCTCCGCGCGATCTAGCTAACTATGGCGTTACTGAAAATTGTGCTGAACAAAAATGTTGTTTTTCAGGTGAAAAACGTGAATTTTAAAAGAAAATTTTGACAAAACCAGTAATACCAACTACCCTATATGACTCGGACTCGCGGAACGCGCACCGGAATACAGGTAAGGCAGGTAAGTATCTATTTCAACTAATTTAGACGGGATTTACAGGAAGAATTTTGAAATAAAAATTATTTTATGTTTCCTATACAAAAATTTGCATGAATTTTCCAAGTCGATGAGCGAGAAAAAATTTTTTCGCGTTTTCGTCAATATTATTAGTCAGATGGTGTTAGGTAGCCTAATTAGGAACAACTCAGCTGAAAACAGCGTCAAAATGCGTCACCTGGAAGCAAAGTTATGACGATTCTATGCAAACTTGGTTTGGTTAGGTAGAATTTTGTACCTACCAGCTATATAGAACAAACGAAAATTCTATGTAATAAAGTGGCTATATACGCTAGGCGCACGGGCGAGGTGTCGAAAGACGCGTCTCCGCGCGATCTAGCTAACTATGGCGTTACTGAAAATTGTGCTGAACAAAAATGTTGTTTTTCAGGTGAAAAACGTGAATTTTAAAAGAAAATTTTGACAAAACCAGTAATACCAACTACCCTATATGACTCGGACTCGCGGAACGCGCACCGGAATACAGGTAAGGCAGGTAAGTATCTATTTCAACTAATTTAGACGGGATTTACAGGAAGAATTTTGAAATAAAAATTATTTTATGTTTCCTATACAAAAATTTGCATGAATTTTCCAAGTCGATGAGCGAGAAAAAATTTTTTCGCGTTTTCGTCAATATTATTAGTCAGATGGTGTTAGGTAGCCTAATTAGGAACAACTCAGCTGAAAACAGCGTCAAAATGCGTCACCTGGAAGCAAAGTTATGACGATTCTATGCAAACTTGGTTTGGTTAGGTAGAATTTTGTACCTACCAGCTATATAGAACAAACGAAAAT
This sequence comes from Antitype chi, assembly GCA_947359405.1. Lineage (NCBI taxonomy): Eukaryota > Metazoa > Arthropoda > Insecta > Lepidoptera > Noctuidae > Antitype > Antitype chi. The sequence goes on from OX375829.1 coordinate 18,551,921, forward strand.
TCTATGTAATAAAGTGGCTATATACGCTAGGCGCACGGGCGAGGTGTCGAAAGACGCGTCTCCGCGCGATCTAGCTAACTATGGCGTTACTGAAAATTGTGCTGAACAAAAATGTTGTTTTTCAGGTGAAAAACGTGAATTTTAAAAGAAAATTTTGACAAAACCAGTAATACCAACTACCCTATATGACTCGGACTCGCGGAACGCGCACCGGAATACAGGTAAGGCAGGTAAGTATCTATTTCAACTAATTTAGACGGGATTTACAGGAAGAATTTTGAAATAAAAATTATTTTATGTTTCCTATACAAAAATTTGCATGAATTTTCCAAGTCGATGAGCGAGAAAAAATTTTTTCGCGTTTTCGTCAATATTATTAGTCAGATGGTGTTAGGTAGCCTAATTAGGAACAACTCAGCTGAAAACAGCGTCAAAATGCGTCACCTGGAAGCAAAGTTATGACGATTCTATGCAAACTTGGTTTGGTTAGGTAGAATTTTGTACCTACCAGCTATATAGAACAAACGAAAATTCTATGTAATAAAGTGGCTATATACGCTAGGCGCACGGGCGAGGTGTCGAAAGACGCGTCTCCGCGCGATCTAGCTAACTATGGCGTTACTGAAAATTGTGCTGAACAAAAATGTTGTTTTTCAGGTGAAAAACGTGAATTTTAAAAGAAAATTTTGACAAAACCAGTAATACCAACTACCCTATATGACTCGGACTCGCGGAACGCGCACCGGAATACAGGTAAGGCAGGTAAGTATCTATTTCAACTAATTTAGACGGGATTTACAGGAAGAATTTTGAAATAAAAATTATTTTATGTTTCCTATACAAAAATTTGCATGAATTTTCCAAGTCGATGAGCGAGAAAAAATTTTTTCGCGTTTTCGTCAATATTATTAGTCAGATGGTGTTAGGTAGCCTAATTAGGAACAACTCAGCTGAAAACAGCGTCAAAATGCGTCACCTGGAAGCAAAGTTATGACGGTTAGGTTAGGTTAGGTTAGGTTAGGTTAGGTTAGGTTAGGTTAGGTTAGGTTAGGTTAGGTTAGGTTAGGTTAGGTTAGGTTAGGTTAGGTTAGGTTAGGTTAGGTTAGGTTAGGTTAGGTTAGGTTAGGTTAGGTTAGGTTAGGTTAGGTTAGGTTAGGTTAGGTTAGGTTAGGTTAGGTTAGGTTAGGTTAGGTTAGGTTAGGTTAGGTTAGGTTAGGTTAGGTTAGGTTAGGTTAGGTTAGGTTAGGTTAGGTTAGGTTAGGTTAGGTTAGGTTAGGTTAGGTTAGGTTAGGTTAGGTTAGGTTAGGTTAGGTTAGGTTAGGTTAGGTTAGGTAGTTAGGTTAGGTTAGGTTAGGTTAGGTTAGGTTAGGTTAGGTTAGGTTAGGTTAGGTTAGGTTAGGTTAGGTTAGGTTAGGTTAGGTTAGGTTAGGTTAGGTTAGGTTAGGTTAGGTTAGGTTAGGTTAGGTTAGGTTAGGTTAGGTTAGGTTAGGTTAGGTTAGGTTAGGTTAGGTTAGGTTAGGTTAGGTTAGGTTAGGTTAGGTTAGGTTAGGTTAGGTTAGGTTAGGTTAGGTTAGGTTAGGTTAGGTTAGGTTAGGTTAGGTTAGGTTAGGTTAGGTTAGGTTAGGTTAGGTTAGGTTAGGTTAGGTTAGGTTAGGTTAGGTTAGGTTAGGTTAGGTTAGGTTAGGTTAGGTTAGGTTAGGTTAGGTTAGGTTAGGTTAGGTTAGGTTAGGTTAGGTTCCGCGTACAGGCCCATAG